>JAYKAV010002813.1:364798-392298 GCA_035582835.1 Phoebastria nigripes | reverse complement strand
GAGGAGGCAGAGGGGTTGTTCTTTTTCTAACAGGAGGAACAGCTCAGACAGGCATGCTTAAAGCTCAGTGGCAACATAAAGAAGCATAACAAGAAGAAGAGGGAGACCAAAAATCCCGCATACCTTCCCTTTGACTCTGTCTGTTGTATGACATTTACCAGATGAGTATATGTAAAGTACTCTGTAATTAAGTTCATCTGATCATAATAACTTTAAGGAAACTTCAAAAACTATGTCAAAACTCAGAAGCCAGAATAATTTGTATTTATTCTAAGTAGATGAGCATGTTGCTCGAGCGTAAATTACACTTTTGTTTAGCATGAATCAAGCCAAATGATTTGGTAGGATCATGGAACTGCATTTCAGATGTGACCTACCCTTTGCTTTACTGTGTGGAGACCCTCCCCGTTTCCAACGCACAGCATGTGCCCAACTCCCTGGCATGCCCCCGCCTGTGCCTGCTCCTGCAGCACCAGCCAGACCTGCAGCCTGACAGAGGAAGAAATTCAAAGAAATTTAAAGCTCTGCAGGACGTAATGACAGGTGAAAATACCAAACTCCATTTGAACTTGGGCTCTCCTCAGGCATTTTGTAGCTCCTGTCTCACGCAGGAGCCAAATTCTGCAAATATATCATTGCCACAGCTTTGCCATATCGTAAATGTACACTATGGCTGCAGCACTGCTAATGAGAAACCCGCCCCCGCCCCATACTCAGGGTGGAAGAAAAAGAAGTTTATTGGGAAGAATAAATTTAGACACCAGTGTGTCTCAGCAATTTGTCCAAAAATAACAAACTATAAAAGCTGTACACTAATCTCACCAGAGAGAGAGAACTAAAATTAAAAAAAAAAAAAAAAGGAATGAAAACATCCATCAACGCATGTGCAGGATTGAAATTCCTCCTCTAAATTAAATTGTGCATGTGTGTTTCCCTCTTCTTTTCTTTTTTTTTTAAACCTGTATAATCAGAGACTTATTGTTAAATACCAAAATTTAAAAAAATCCTCAAGAGGAAGTGCTGTTGTGTAAGAACAGCTATAGCCTGTGCCCCAGACGCAAAACGGGATTTGTTGTGTATAGCCCACTAGTCCGAATGAAACACTCGTGGAAAAAGCAGATCTATGCATCTCCATTTTCTCCCTTCATGCAGCAGATTTTCTGAATAAATACCACATGTTACCTAAAAAGCAACATAATCAGAGTTTAATGCTGGAGTAGGTTTGTAGCAACTTAGCTGCCTTACACTGTATTTTTGGCAAATGTGAGAGTCAAAGAAACAAGGGTGCACAAGTTGCCCTCAAAAGCAGCAGGCACATGTGCAGGATGGCAGCGGCAGAACCACCAGCTGTACCCCAGCAGAGCCAAGAGCTCCTCTTTGAGGATGCTGTCTCCCCTCGACTGACTTGACGTGCAAAYGCCTCTGTCTCTCACTTTCCTGGATCCGTAAAACAGAGACAGTGCTGGTTTCCCATCTCAACAGACCACCCCGAAATCTGCAGATTAATTGTTCTTTATTAAATGGGAGATGCTGCTAGTATGCAGTGTGGAAGATGCATAAATGCTTTATTTATCTTTATATTTTGTATTTGAAATACAGCATGCCTTGAGAAGCACAGTTTGCCAGTAAGCGTAAAAATACCATTAAGATGTTCAGATTGTCATATCCAAAATCTGAAACTGAATCTATCATCAGCTGTGCTAGCAATATCTTTTCTGCCAAGTTGCCACGGGTAACAGAAATGCATGATGACAGCAATAAATAACCTTAATCACTGCTGATAATATCATGAAAAGAGCTCTGTGATACACTGACATCATTTAGAGCTTTACTAGCCATTATTATGTGTTGTATCATGCCTCAACTTGTCAGCTGATCACTTGTGTATACACATATTTTTATCCATCTGCATGTATATGTAAAACTAAATATTATAAACTATACACTACATAGTTTATTCAACTTATTTTCACTTAAGCTAACTTAAAATAGAAGTATGCCAATTACACACCAGTGGATGTACCTTTGGATTCTCTACAAACAAAATGCCTTTTCAAACAAAACTGATTACTATCCTCACAACCTCTGTCTAATCAAGTGATGATGTGATCTAGCACCACGCACTGGAGCCTATTTATCACACGTATGTGTCATTTTTGAATCCTTTTTTATTTGGCCTACTGGAAGTTTGCGGTATCACCATCCCTACAAATAAGCCTTGCTGGGAACACCAGGAATAGGATGACAAGATATTTTCACAAATACCTGCAGTTAGAAGAGTTTCATAATGAAATCTCCTTAAAATTAAATAATTCAGAGGTTGGCTGACCTCACTATTATCTTTTAAGTTAGAAAACACTGAATGCTTTACATCATATCTTGACATGTCTTCCTCCCTGCCCCCACCCCCATAGGACTACTGCTACCACAAAAAAAGCAAAAACTTTAAGCTAATATTGCTAATGCAATATAGCCCTAAAACACAGACATTATCAAAACAAGTTTAGACATTACATATTCTTCTCATACATGTTTTCATTTCCTTAAGGAATAAAATACTTCTGCATTTTTTGCATCGGTTATATTAAAACATCCCTTAAAGAGGGAAAGATCACTATTTGCAGACGTGACATTCTCATATTTGTGATCCACATTAAAGTAAATGTATTCTTAAATGGTAAAAATAAGAGTTTAAAACCCTGTTTTAAATCATGTACAGCTGTCAGAAATACAAATATGAAAAGATCCCTTTAAGAAGTGACATTTAGCAATACCTATTGACATGGAAGGACGCTAGGAAGATGACATAAAGGCTTGCAGATGCACAGCAAATCAGGCACTTGCATCTGCCTCCTTAACTCACATCACCCTTTTCCATCAACCATACGACGTGCACATCAACGTGGTTATGCCAAGTTGGGTTATACATAATAAAATACGCTTGCCTCACAAAAAGGTACAGATACTTTTCTTTGTTCTCTTTAAGCAACCATTCCATGTGGGTTACATATCCCACAGCATTTAGATACAAGCAAGGGGTTTATTTTCTAGCAACTTCCAGTTCTGAAGTGTCACTATGATCAAGATTTATATGTTACAGGCATACTTCAAGCTATGATTATTAATTGTTTTCAGTTTAAGAGACAAGATTTATCACCTACACAAAGTCAGGAGAAAATTTAATGCAATTAATAACCATTCATGAGCCTAACCTGAATGTGGAGGTACACCATGCTGCATTCACTCTTACTCTTTTCTTTTTTTTTTTTTAAACCTTTAAGTGGCCTGCAGAAACATGGCATAGAAATTTTAACAAAGGTGTAGAAATAGACATTTTTTGCTTTGTACTGTATGGAAGTTGCTGCACTCATATAGCAAAAATCAAATACCCCAAAAAGGTCAGGCTTAGTTCCCAACAAATCCCAAAGACAATATGGTTTATGATTGGGCGGTCAGTGGTCCTAAGGAAAGTTTAAAAAAAAAAAAAAAAGAAAAAGAAAGAAAAGAAAAAAATCATTATGGCTAATTATGTTGTCTCAATAACAAGTATCTATTAAAAGAACCTGAGCCTCCATGCTGTTTCTGATAAAGCTTCTAGTACATGACGAAAGGATTTACAGCTACCAAGATTATGAGGTGGCGGGAGCCAGATCCATTTCTGCACCTCTTCTCAAGGGTCATTTAATGTGGAGGAAGTAAAGCTTGTGGGGCCTCGTTTGGCACTTCTCAGGCTGAGGAGCTCTAACTGAATTAAATGAAAACCGAGTTCATTAATAAGCAGCATCCCTGCTAGGAAATCTGAATGAGACCGGTCTCGTAAAGCCCATTTTGTAGCGGTGAGACTTTCTTTTCCCTCAGATTAAAGTGTTTGTGGAGTCATAAGATGCCTCCAATTCTCAAACGAGACCATAACCTCCTAAGTGCCATCTCTGCCCTCCTTGCTTCAAAGGGCTCTGAATTCGTGCGAGCAGCAGCACACACAAATTGGTTAGCGTTGGCAAACAGCGTGACAACTGCAACACAAACCCAAGAGGGGGAAATAAACAACCCTTCAGTCATCCCAGTCATTGGAGCCATGTGGGCATTTAACATGCTGTGGGTTCCTCTGGCCTTGGAGAACATAAATTAGTGCAATAAGCGATACAATTAATGAATTTCAACAGTCAGATATAAACACAAGTAACATATCCAGGAATAAATCAGGCAGTCGTTAACAAAGAAACCCTGTTGCTTTGGGCTACCCTGAATTCCCAGGCTCTCCTTGGATCCACTCACAAAACAAAATCACTTTCCAGACACAAACGGTAAACATACGGTGATGAAATTTCCTCTCAGATTCCTTTTTCTTCAATGCACCTGTTTCCCAGGCCTACCTTGCACCTCTCCCCAGAGGTCTCCTATTGCCAGAGGGAATAATTTTCTCCCTGTCCGGTTTCACGCAACATCTCCCAACCCTAGATTCTGCTCAAGCAAGGAAAGGATTTGCCTATCTAAACACCTGACCCTGAGCRTCTGCAATTTCAGGCATCTCATCTCCCTTCTAAAGATTGAATGAGGTCTCTTCCAAAATCTATTGCAATAATTTGGGATCAGTGAATGAAGCAGTTTGTGCCATACAACCCATGCCAGGTGATTCCATCAGGAGTGCAAAAAGTTCCAAATTTACTAACACGTAAAGAAAAAAATGCCCATAAATAATCTGTAAATCATATCATTTTGATAACTACTATCTACAGCTTCATTATCTAAAACAATGTATTTTAAGACCAGTTCTCTCCAATATGCATATCTGCCCTGCTGATAAAAATTTGCTCTGCTTAGCAGTAAAGTGCTCAGCCCAGCTTACAAAGGGTGAAAAAAATTACCAAAGCAACAAAATCAGATTATTATTATTGCTATTTCAAAATCATTATGAGCATGAACAGACAAACGTAGGGCAGAAACCCATTTTGAAAAATGAATGAATTCAAGACACCGCTTTGGAAATGGATTACTCTCCTGCCAATTTTATGTCAAAGCCATAACATTTTGGGTAAGAGCCCAAAACATTAGGAAGGCGACTTATGAAAGCTTGGACTTTAACCATCTGGTTTCCTTTGTTTAAAAACTTAGAGCTTTGGTAAAAACAGGATTGTGAACGATCAGCATGGATTTTACACCATTTTAAGACAAGCAGATATAGTTAAAAGAACCTGAGTCCATTTGTGCTCAGCTCTGAAAGGATTTCCTTAAAATTACACCATTTTTCTTTCCTGTCAGGTGTGTTAGCAAGCCAGAGAATGGGGTAAAGCAAAGTGTAAAAAGGTGATGGAAGGAAGAATTCTCAGATGCTGCAGTGAAAAAAACATACATATATTTCAAATACTTAGATCAGCCCATTACGGAAAAGTCCTGCTCCCTAGCCTTCCTGGAAACTCAATCAATATGGAGACCAGAAAGTGGTACACCCATAAAATGTCAAAGCACTAAAATCTATTGCAAACTGACCCAAATAAAGTGGCCTGAAGTTTTACATCTGGTTAAATCAAAATCCCCGAGAGACCCTGATTTCCTCTTTGGATTTAAGGGCAGAGAATTACAGCTCTTTGGCATTTCTTTCCACCCCCTCGCGCCAGTGGGAAGGTGGCAGCCGGTGGCTGCCCTGCCCCGAGGCTGGGCTGGGGGCGATGGTGGGGCATGGAGGGTCCCCGTGAGCCCCTCCGCTTCACACTCGGAGCCGTAAGGGGCGAAGTGTGCCGGGACCACACAGGCAGTTTTCTTCCCCATAACACCCATGTCAGAAGCCTTTGTGCAGAAACTACAAGGGGCTTTTCAGGAGCCTCCCTCAGGCCCACGCAGAGTACAAAGAGGTGAAAATAACCCGTGCAGCTTCCCACCACGTGGGAGAGAGAGGCAGGAGGAAAGCTGCTTGCTGCTGGACCCTGAAAAGCAGTCAGGAGGCTTCCTCAGGGCCATGACCAGCGGGGTTACCTGAGGACGGCATGTACATGAGCTTTCTACCACACTGGTACAGATTCCAGAACTAAATATAGGTCTAGGCCATTGCCAGCTTAGTTCAGTAACCTGAACCCCGAGGGGTAGCTCCTAAGGCCAGCACCCTTCCCTCTGCTCGCTGGCATGCATGCAACAGCTACTTATATGGGCCCTGTTGCTGGGGACTCCCAGCCCAGCACCCTCCTGACGGCTGGTGACGCTCTCACAACACCTTCCCTGCAGCCACCGTGCAGAYGGCAGGATGGAGCAGAAGTTGCCTTGCCCCCCTCAGGGACATGTCTCACTCAGCTGGTACATTGCAGAGCAGTCCTCAGGCCGCTTGAACCTCAACCTGTTCCTCTGCCAGGGAGGAGACAGAATCACAAGCCCCTGATCCATTTCATCCTGGACACAGTGGTCTCCTATTCAAATCTCCACACTTCAGAAATTGCTCTGAAATTTGTTACAGAAAACCCAAATTTTACACGAATCCTCTCAGTGAAAACTGGATTCTCACTGTTAGGTAGGGGACAGAAATCTGGTGAAGAATTAAAGCTGTTGAGAACAAACAAGAAAGTGCACTGCAAAGATTTCTCCTTCAGTTTCAAGGAGAGATTCCCAAAGCATGAACATGCCTCACTTATTTTGGGAATGCTTCACTAGGTGGGGGTGAGGTGTTGGCCGTCACTGTGTGCTCTCTCCCCTGCCTCCTCGGCACAGACTGTGCTCTTGTTTTACAGCAAAAGCTCATTATTTGTAATGCAGATAAATAGTCAAGCTAGGACTAAAAATTAGGAAGTGATCCTGGAAAAAGCACAGATGACTAGGGAAAATAAGTATACAAGAGAATAATGGAGAGGGAGGAACGAAAGGGTAGGAGCATAGTGGAAGGGAATCAAGCAACTTCCAGATGCCATAAACAGGGGCTCACAGCGAGGACTGAAGCCAACTCTGATCTTCAGTAAGTAGACAGGCTCCAGGACAGCCCAGCTTTTGAAACGCTCCAGAATAAGACTATTCAAGAGTCTGATGAAGACCAGGCTGAGCTTTTCCACATTCATTGCATGCGGCTCTACATCCTTTGCTTTTCTGAATCTTTACATTTTGGGTGACAGCAATCTGGAGTATTAACTGGTCCTCACCTAGGAGTTCTCCGTGTTCTGTTGCAAAACATCCACTCCCTTAATACATGGTTTCCTCAGATACTCCCTGCCATCAGCAGTTTCCCCAGCTATCAAACAGCCCTCCGCAAAAATAAAACAACACGAAAACCCCACCACCCTCCAAAATACCGTCAAAAGGCTCTGGGGTGAACTGATTTTTAGAGCTTCACTAAAATACTACAGAAAATTGAGGTAAAGAAGCATCATCTCTCCTCTGTCTTCTACTGTTCCCTTTCCAGGCCACTTAGGCTCGTTACCTCAATTCTAGAGGACAACAGCTATGGCTGTCAGAATTTGTATTTGGTTTGACAAGACACAGAGGGAACAACAAAACTGTCTACCGACAGTAACATTCAAATACTTCAGCACCATAGACTTGTTTATCCATATCGAGGTAATATATTCACAATAATAAAAATGCATTACAATGTTTCACCAAAGTAACAAGACTACATTAGTCCATTTTCTGTAGCAATCAATAATGCAGATAAAGAGATACGAGAAAAGTAAGAAAAGCAATGTGGTGAATTGAATATATCTATGTATTTTATCATTTAAAAAGGAAAAGGTCTTGATATTTTTGATTACTCCCAGTACTGCCTTAGGAAGGATACCAGAGAAGCATATTATTCTGCATAGGTGACTTGCTTCTCTGCACATTTTCCTTAAGATTCTGGAGCTCTTGGATTATGTTTTGTAAATCAGTTAGCTTCCTAGCCAGAGATTAAGGTAAATTCTGCTAAGGACTAAAAGTTGACTTAGAGCATTAAGAAGGATTAATGTTTAGCTGTGGTGAAGCTGAAGTACTAGGTTAGCATGTTTACGCAGTGCTGTAGATCACAATTAATCCAAAATTAGTATAAAAGATCAACAGCAACTGCTCTTGCATGCCAGCTTGGCTTAGTCCTAAAATCAAGACTTACTTTGGGGGCAATCTGTGTGCAAAGTTGCTGTGTGTCTGCCCTAATAGGTTTAAAGCTTTCAGAGGAATCCATGCATTTTAAATGTTTAGCTTCTTTGCCCTCTGCTTTGAGAAAATAAATGTTGAAGTCAGTACTTGAGACGCTTCTGCTTTCTATCTGTGTCACAGACCCATCAGAATAGATTTGTGCTAGCAATGAGCAAAAGCAAATACAATTTCCTGTCTTACAAAGAAAAGGTGCTTAAAATATGTACTTTTGTTCATCATCAAGGATTAATAAAAATAACAGGGATTTTCTGGCAGAAAATATTCATGCTGTATAACAAAAAAGATAGTAAAAGTACACATAGATGTCCAGATATATTCATATATATAGGCACAGGCATGTATAGTTTTGAAAAATATAACTATATCTGTCTGTTCTATAACTATAGAAAATGTTTCTATAGTAATATGTTTAAAGATACTGGAAGATGATTTTAAATGACATGTAACAACGTAGTTTAAGAGAGCTAGGTGGGGGAAGGTTTCCTCTCTACTTTAAAGTCAGTTTAAATGATGATTTCTAGCACCCTCCAAAACCAGCAACATCTCTGTGGTCTTCAAACGAGGAGCTGTGCTGCAGCATGCTGAGCGTAACCCAGCTCAGGCTCCTGGTGCATCCCTGCTCGAGCCCGGCACAGGGTTGACCCATGCCAGACCTGTGGCCCTTACAGATCTGTCCTGCTTAGCCTCGGGAAAGAAGGGCTGGTAAGGCCAGGAAGGGAGCCGGGAAGGGAGCCTGTGGCTCCAGCACAGGGGACTACCACACCTTTGGGGCCATTCAGAAGAGAACAATATATGCTATCAGGGTCTTAAAGGCAATACGTGTAAGGAGGCAGGGTGCATTTGGAGGCAACCATCATTGGACATGATGGTCCTACAGTTATGGAGCCAGCATGTCCAGCTGCAGGGCATTAATTGCCCTTAAAGTAGAAAGCAGGTGCCAAATTTAGAGATTTAACTAACCTGCAATATGTGAAATTAAATAGGTGAAAGTTAAAACAAGTCCATTGTATAGAACAAGCCCTCCTTTATGAGTTGGTTTATAAAAGCCTTGAGTTTTTGTTGGGGGGGAAGGCGGTCCACTGTGGGAATTTGGCGTCTTTTTGTGGTTTGTGTATTTATTTATTATTTTTGGACAGACCCTTTTCACTCTTATCCAGAAATACATGTTTTCACTTACAGTGTTTTATTACTTTAGTACATTAGTACAATCAGTACTAATTCCAAAGCTCATTGCTGAACTTGGTTACTAATTACTGATCTTTTCACCTTTATTTCTATACTAATGCAAAACCAGAAATGGCCATTCTGAGCATCTATTTAATTACAGTAAAATACATTGAAACCAAAGGAACAAGAACAGTGCCATGTTGTATCAGGAAATACATCCCATACTCATCCCAACAACACAGAAGCTGCTGATGTCAAACCAAATGAGTTGAGAAATTTAAATCAAGTTGCTCTGCACATTTCACAGCTGCGACAAACATTCTTGATGGGGTGTGCCCAGCAGTGAGGCCTATTTGCAGAGCTGTTTGCTAAGCAATTTTTTTAGTTACCGGGTCCTAGACTTACAACACAATTCATTGCTTCCAGTGGCAACAGCATACTGAGAGATAGTAACATCTGTGCCTATGCCTAGCTAACCGCATTCATGCTGTGAGGGTGATGACATTTGTGAAACTTGATTAAACTTTTCTTTAATCCCATTCTTTATTTTAGAAACACACACGCGAACAATTTCAGATCCAAGTCTTAAAGCAAACTCTAAGCTGATGCCATGTGGCCTCTTGCAAGAAACTTGAAAATTCCCTTCCTGGGGCCTGTCTCCAAGAGACACACAGGGCTTCCTGTTTATGCGACCGTTCATGCCCACAAGCTACGTTTAAAAACAGAAAGAGAAAAAAAAAAAAAGAGAAAGAGGGATGCAAGCATAACCCAGGCACGTTCACTAAAAATTCAGACCAGCTCACTATAGGCTTGTGCTGGATTCTTCTCTTTGATTCTCACAGAGTTTCCTTCACTAAAAAGAAATATCCATCCTTTACCCCTGAGGAGGATTTGACCCACCACGCTAACTCAGGCCTTCTCCAACTTTTCTCTTGTGTACCTGTGGAAAGGTCCTCCTGGCTGATTTTCATGCGATGAAACGCATGAAGATGCTTCTTCTGCTCTACGCTCAGCCTTAAATGAACAGGAGAAGCGGCCAAAATACACTTCCACACAGGCTAAGAACAACAACTTCAGGATTCATTTTTGTACCAGGAAAGCTCAGCTCAGATACATCATCTGGTTTTCAGAGGGGTCCTGCTTTACCCAATTTTACAGCTGGGTGAGTGAGGCAAGCGGAGGTCAGGACACTTGCCTAAGGTCACGCAGAGCTAACAGCTGAGCAGGGTTTGGAGTACGCGGCAGCATCCCCCTGGATCACAAGCCTTTATGCTGTGAACAACATGACATGCTTATGGTGTCCTAAGTTTCAGTAGCCACAAGTTTCCTGAGCAAAGGTAGGTTACTTTGACAGGCCTGCAAAGCCTTGTAAAGCTCTTATAAACAGAGGCCACAAGCAAAATAAATCTGGTGCATGAGTTGCTTTTCAGGAAGCAACACAGTCTTTGCCAAAAGCACTTCCTTAGACGAAACAAGGCAGATGTGTGCACATTTATCAGCTCAGCTCTGTATGGTCCTAAGGCCTCCAAGCAGCAAGCTCAGATTTTCAGCACCTGCTGGACTCAGTGAAAGATAACCCACCTGAGATGAAGTGGACCCATCTAGATATTAACTAGCCTGCATCTTCGAAGAGCACATTTTTCTTGGTAATAAAAGACAGCCCTCATCTGAAAATATTAGGTCTTCATTTCAATTGTTTTTCACTTGGTTTGTTTTACTGTAGCAGTGTTATACATCCTGATTAAAAGAGAACTACTGTTTTGCGGTTGAAAAAGTAAACATGCTTTTCTACAGATCAAAGCCATAACAGCAGAATGCACAGTGGAGCACGCCAGCTCAAAAAGAAAGGGTTACTAACCTCTGCTTTCAAGTATGAATGATTGATATGCAAATATGGTTTATGGTAATGCTCATGAATGTCTGCTTTTCTGGCAGCTCAGTGCTCCCGCATGCATTACGCTTACAGATCAGTGCTATGTGAGCAGGCTTCAGGGGTGCATGTACACATTCAGAGACACAGATTGCTATGGAAGCCTTCCAGAAAGCCAATCGCTGCTTTGCACCATTAAACTAAACATATATTTTAAACTCCTCAGAATCAACAGAAGCAAATAGTATATCAAATGCCTTTGGTCCTATGCAGCAAAGGTACTGCCAAACCCCAAGCATTCAGGATAAATCATAAGTGGGAACCTCAGATCATGAAAGAGACCTTTAAAGAAATCACAAGGTAGGAGCAAAACTTGGTCTCTTTTACAGTAACTTTTGAAAGCCCAGTTTTGAAAAGATTCATTAACTCATATTTTAACCCTCTTTTCTGAAACACTAAGCTCTAGCACATGCCTTTTTACACAATGAAAGCTGTGACTCAATCCTTGCCACTTGCCTCCAAGAGCTGGGCTTCTCCTGAAAAAAACAGATGAAACGGCTCAAATTTTCGATAAGATCATGAACTAGCAGCGGAGAAGTTATACGAGCAACCATCCACAACACACTCTTCTGAAGCCTGCAATAAAACCTTCTCTCCAGCTAGTCAAAACATGTTAAGAAACTCCAGTTCTCCCAACAAGCAAGCATGCAAACACTATCTTTAATTTCCTAACTATTTACCTCCTCCAGTAAGCACTCTGCAATGCAGCAGAGCAAACCCAACTGTTTCCCATTAGGCAACTGTGTGCCACAGCTTTCCCGCACACACACTCACAGCCATAACTTATCACTAGCATTTCTGCACGCGCAATTTCAGCAGCAACAGCAGGGGAAAAAGAAAATCAAGCCATGAAACCTTAAAACCAATTACAGTACCTGCAAGCTCCAAGGCACCACTTGTGGTGGAGGCTTCCCTGAGGCAGAGAGCCCTGCAGCTCAACACCCTGCTCCCCATGGTCCAGCTGTGGACCTGGCCCCAATACCCAGATTTAAAGAGACAGAGGAATGAAACTAAAACCCACCGGCTTTTACCCAGGTTGTTGTACAACAGTCCACTTTTTTTTTTAATGGACTATCTTTAGATTTAAAAAGAATCTGCCAATAAACTATCACATTTGTGCACCTTGGTCTCTCCTTAGCCAACTGGAAGACAACAAAGAAGTAGCGAATCACAAGTATATATCACAAGTCCTAATGACTTGAACATGTGTTTGGAGCAAATGTAAATATTCCACTCTCTGAAGGAGCAAAGCTCTTAAGCGTAGGCTTAATTTTATCTCTCCTCGATAAATCATTTTTAAGCATGTACCTAAATATAAGCCCTCATTTTACTTCCATTAATACTAATAGGACTTAAACATGTGCTTAAAATTAAACATGTACTTACATGCTTTGCTGAACCTGGCCAGGAGACACCATGATTGTGTGAGTGGTAAGATATCTAAGACAGATTGCTTACTGGACCCTGTACACATTGTGTATGGTTCATAGGGTGAGACAAGTAAAATGAGAGCATCTGAGCCATTTGGGATAGATAGACCCAGGGCAGGAGGAGATTATACCTTCTACTTTTTCTACTGCAACAAAGACACATACAGATGCCGTACAGCGAGGCTACGGAAAAACACAGCAGATTAGCCAAGGCCGGGCAAATAGGTACCTCTGCAGCCATCTCTAGCTGAGGCTGATGAGCGTGCAGGGAAAGCAGCACTGGGAAGTTCGCTGCTGGTGCTTGGCTTCAGCTGACACGTTGCCTGCTGCCCCTCAAAGTCAGGCCAGGGAGAGATTGATTCGTCATGGAAGCTGGAGCCTGTCCACAACTGCCCTTTCTGCTATCCCTGTCACTGCCTACCTCTACCTGGCCCCTGCCCTCATTGGGAGAAAGCCTACGGGGGACTGGGAAGTCCCGGGGGAAACTAGGCTGCCCAGTAGTCCCAGGGACCTCTATGCGAAGAGGCCAGGGGCTGCTTCGTGCTGGACACAGCTGGTTCCAGTGCAGAGGGGAGGTGTCTTTGTGTCTCACTGTCCAACTCTCTATCCAATTCTATTTTAACTGGCAATAAGTTAAGTTAATTTTCCCCCCATCAAGTCTGTTTTGCACATGATGGTAATTGCTAAGTGACCTCCCTGTCTTTATCTCGACCCATGAGCTTTTCCATCTTATTTTCTGCACTGTCCTGTTGAGAAAGGGGACTGGGAGAGTGGCTGGGTGGGCATCTGGCAGCCAGCCAAGGTCAACCTACCACACAGACTGAGATCCCAAAGTTTCAAGCTGGTCCACTTTGGTCAGAATCATCTTTTTTTTAATATGAGATGAAAGGAGTAATTCATACATACGTACACATATATATGCACACATAGCCTATACAATGTACATATTGCATTAATGTCAAAAGGCACAATAAAATGCCTTCTATTCTTTTCATTGTTGCATCTTTCAGGACGATAAGATGATTTTTTTTATGAAAGAAAGTGCTCCCTTCATTTTACAAATTATTTCTTTTATTTACAAAATACAGATTATCAAAGAACCACGAAGACAAAACTGGGAACGAAACCCACATGAATTAAAAAAAAACAGCAAAATTACTAGTTATATGTTAACCTCAGACCTTCTTCCCCCCAAAGAATACTTTTAAGCTAATTTTAGAAACTGCTCATTTCACAGAGAGGCATAGATACGGCCGATGCTGTACTATGCTATACTCAGAGGTGTAACTGCCACAATGTGATGATATACATATGCACATTCAGCCTAGTTCTCCTGTAATGCATCTATGTTAACACACAGATGTATGGGATTATGAGATTACTGAGATGAGGTGCTTTTGCAGAAGACCAATTTGGCAGCCCTAACTTCAGGAATGGGGATACTAAATCAAAGGATTTGGTATTTTCCAAATACGTATTTTGAGTGAGTTGCATTGCCATGGACTCACTTATACAAGTTGTCCATGTCTGTGGATCCAAGTGCCCAGTTCAGCTTCACGGATGTGGTGAGCAGTGAAAAATATCCTAGAAAATACCCACTTACAGTTATAATCCTCTGCATTACTTGCTAATTTTATCTGTCCATCAGAGAGAGAGAGAGCAGAAATAAGAGATACCAAGCTGTTCTCCTGCACTCTGCAGCACAAATCCTGGATACTGCTGAAGCAGCTGGTGGGTTGCCTAAACGCAGTATGGTGGGTCCATGTGACCACTCGACACACAGTTCATCTCAAATTTACATGACTGTTTCATATTTAATGTTCTGCATGTGCGAATTTGCAGGTCAGGTTCTGTATTTCCATATTTATATATTTACAACACACCATAATAAGATTAGGCAGTCAGTCTTTAAAGAGCCTTGAAAAATCTCACAGTGAAAATATAAGTGGACAGTACGAATTTTTGTTACCAACTTCTCACTGGCAGAAAAATTAAACACAATTACATCATTGCTTTTTTAAGTGGTTGATTTAATTACAATGTAGCATTCTTCAGAAGGTCCACTCTTCTCTGCTGAAGTACAACATAAAATATTTTAGCATAATAAATATTAATTTTAATTTAAATTTCATGAGAAAGACATAGGACTTTCATTTGTTGTATTACTAAAACAGGAATATCGATAACTCCATCACCTCAGAATTCATTTCTCAGAAAAAAGAGGGAAAACTAGCCTAAGGGTTGTCTTTAAACAACCTAGGGATTGTATAGAGCAGACTTCCATGGCAATGCTGTTAAAATGCATCTTTGGCAAGAGGTCAGAGCAGCAGGCAGCACAGGGGCCAAGCCAGGGCACAGATGCCCTTGGAGCAGCCAAGTGGCTCAGTGGCCTTGAGCACCTTGTAGGAATCACTGGTGGGAAAAAACTCCAATGTCCCCCCGAGACACAGACGTGGCAGGAGCCGGGAGCTCATACCTCATACCTGAGACAAGATAGCACTGATTCAAGAGGCAAGATGCTGTCAATAATCTTGGGAAGCAGTGACTCCTGGCCACCACTGGGTTTTGGTGGATGAGCTTCAGCATCTGACTTGGGAAAGAAGAAATGCAGCGTGGCAGCACCCTCATTTGCAAAATGAATTATTATATCACAGATTTTCTAGTTAATAAAAAATGTAAACTAAATGAAACCAGAGGAAAAAAGGACGCAGTACATCTGTTCCAAGGCAGCTTCTTTCCTCCCAGGGAGAAGGCCAAATTAAAAGGTTAATAACAAAATTACTATGGGTCTCCAGTGGGTGGGTTTTTAGAAAAGAGGGGAGGCTTTGAGCCTTTGGGTCAGCTGCTCACCCAGAGCTAGAAGCACGTAATACAACTCTTTCCCCGCCTTGCCCTAAACCATAGAAAACTCAGACTGAGAGCAGAAGGAAGTGAGCACTGGATGCTCTTCTATATGGGAGACCTCAGACAAAGAAACCCCACCATCCAGATGAAGGGCCCCCAGTGCTTGAAGAAAAATACTGTGACAGCCACGGACTGGCCCAGCCTGACCACCCGAAATCCAGCCCTTCTCTCCCATGTTCATCCTTGCTTCCAGACCTCAGCTCCATAGCACTTTCCCAGCTGACCCCACAGCATAAAGAGTATCTAAATGGAAGTGCTTAAAAAGACCTCCTACCCCCCAGCTTTCCTGGGGCTAGCTTATTTCCGATGCCAGTTTTGTTCAATCTCTTTTGCATACACAGATCCTCAAAACCATGGGTGAACTTCATGAGGTTGAGCAACAGTGGCCATATATGACAAAACACTTCCAATGCTGACCCAAAAGGTATTGTCACTGATGAGCAGGGAAAATGTTTTCAGCCTTTTCCCATTCCAAAAACCGTATCTCTAAATGCCCTTTGCGGCATAAGTGCTTCTGTTTGAATCCACAGGGTCCGAGGCACCAGCCTGCCTTGAGAACAACAAGCCAAACAACAGACCTAGCACTTCTCGAAACAATCTAGAAAAATTGTTTTTCCAGTCTAAAAAGTGCTTCTGCATATTTTTTGAGTCTCAGCGTATTTCCTGCTGAATAACGTGTGATTTTGCCAGCAATTTAAAATGTGTAAAATGCTTGCCTTCCTGTTGACATAACTCACAGGCTGACTAACGCAGAGGAAAACGGCCTCAGTCCACAAGTTATTTGGCATCTGAAACTTACATTGATTTTTGACACGTGCAGTTTTTCCTAACGCAGGCAAAGATTCAGTCTGCTGTTGTGCAATCAATCTCTTATTATACATGTACCTCAGTACGCTGGCATTTTCATTGTAGCTGCCAAAATGCAAATTTGCTAAAGATCTTCATCGTATTAGTGACCATTTAACTATGTTTACCAGTGACAATCTTCCAGGATGGGGGAAGCCAACAGATCTCATGTTAGGACTGTAAAAATGAGATCATACCACACATTAATTTACTGCATACGGCTGCTCTGCAAAGTTTGCCATGAAGCATTTTTGGGGATTTCAGTGCCAAATCATCTCTGTAAAATTGCATTGCTGTGTTTATCAAGTCTGCTTTCACGTATATTTGCTCAATTTTACAAATAAAATAACTCTAAGAAGAGGTTCTTCCTAAAGCTGGTTCATCCCTGGGTTTTAAGAATTGTCCTCCTCCATCATGGTGAAAACAGGTTGTGCAACAAGGAGAAATATGTCAGAGACGGCTGCCAGACAAAAGCTATCATCGGTAACGTCGCATCTGAAAAAAGCTATGCATAAATCACAGGTGCCCTAGGGTAGCTTGAAGTCCTCTAAAATAAATCACTAGTATCTTCTCTTGTACCACAATTAGCAATATGGAGAGAAAAACTTTCACAAAAAATCTGAAATGTACAGTATTGTATAAAGTATTCATTCAAGAAAATAAGTGATTTTGTAAAGAAATCAGTAAGCAGATATATACCACTCTGGAGCAGCATATGACCATAGTAATACTCAGTAACCTAAAATACTCAGTAACAGAAAACAGTAACCTAAAATACTCAGTAACAGAAAAATTGTATTAATTCAAAGCTTGTATTAGATGCCAAATTGAGCTGCATGTGTGGATGCGAGGAGATGCATAAGAGCACCTGTGTGCTGCTTTGGCCATGAGGTGCTTAAATCCAAAGGCACCAAGAGAGACAAGAGAAATACCTGGTCCAAAATTGTGAGTCTGAATTTTCTGGGTTCTTTGCAGATAAGAAAAGAAATCTCTACAAGAACCCTATATTTCAGGAAAGTCCAGGTCACCATGAAAGCTTCGCTGTGCTGGTCTTTCTCTCTCTTCTGAGAAAAGGATGGTTTAATTCTAAACCACAGACAGACATAGTAAGAGTTGTGTATAAATCTGTGTCAAGTTCATTTCTTTAACATACAAGGCTAGATTGTGCACATTGATTTAAAAAAAAAAAAAAAGACTTTCTGCTTTTCCTCTTCTATCTCATAGCTACACTTCAGGGAAGTTTTTCTAATAACTTGTTGCTGAAAAACTACTCAATAAAAAGGGCTTTGTGGAAAACTTTTTTCCACTCTTAAAATAATTCTATTTGAAAAGAATAAAAATACTGTTTTAATACACATGTATTGTGTTAAATTAGTTGTTTTGGTAAATAGAGATGTGAAAAATTTACAGTAGGATAATTAAATACCTGGATTTCAGCGTGGGGTTGGTTTTAGTATGTGATTTGATTATTAGTGGCTTATGAAATTCTTACATGAAAAGAACCTGAAACTGGCTACACAAAAGCTTGCATTTTCATTACATGTTTAATTTGGGAAATTTCAGGAAGATTTGTCTCAATAGTATTTTGATAAACCTATGCTTTTCTCACAGCAGACTGTTACGTGTACATCCTGTTCATCTGTCAGGGCATTTGCTTGAAAACATTGTTTTTTTAAGGCAACATTTTTTAGACAGTGGAATTGAAAAATTGGTTGCAGTCTTTAGCAAATAATGCATTAAAATTCCTTCAATTATGTCCTTATCAGCTTAAAAAGAACCAAAGAAAACTGGTACAAAAACAAGGAGACATTGTGTTATGAATGAAAGCTGGTAAACTGACTCCTTTTCAGACAAAGCTGAAAAACATCACTTTAGTTGTGGTGAGCAGCACAACAGAACCTGCTCTAATCATACACAGATGATGGGAATTTGTCTAATGTTTTATGGTGAATCGTTGATGAGGCCTGCAGAAGGAAAATTTGTAGAAATAAAATCACCTTGACAGTAAAGCACCAGGGTCAAAAAGCAAAGTAAAGTCAGTGTTCTTAGCTTTAATAAAAACAGTATGATCTGTCATCAACACAGCATTTTTACACTCTTGGACAATGCACTCTGGGAGCTCCTGCTGGGTTTCATTTGATTTTCACCAAAACCAACAAAGGACAGCTTATGGCTGGTAATTCATTATGACAGCAGAGAAGTTATAAAAATACACATGTTTAGATCCCTGTAAATAAACAGTCCACACTCCAATTTTCAACACAAAAACTGTTAGCCCAGCTAGGTAAAACACACTAATAAGCTATAAAGTAGATCTGTTGGCTTGGGGTTTTTCTGTTTGATCTGTTTGTTTTGGCTTTTTTTTTAAACTGTGAACCTGAAAGTACAGACTTTCTAAATTTGTTATTGTAGTTTCTTGAAGTTAATCTGCCTTCTGTGCTACAAGGGTGTTCAAGGCACATTTGGGGGAAGAGGTTGGCAATGTGTAAAGAGGTATTGTTAAATACCTGAAGGGATTGTACATACATTGCATCACTGTCTAAATACTGACTGTGCAAGATCATAAGGCAAAACAAACAGCAGAGTAATTGAAAACATCTATGAACTAGATGATCACAGAAGCAGGGTGATAGGCAAAAGGATATACAGTTCACTCTTCAGTGCCTGATTTTACACTGGTGTTAGTCCAGTAAGAATGAAAAACAGGTAGAAAAAGAAGAGAGAGAAGAAAGTTTAAAAAAAAAAACTTTAAAAAAGAAAAATAAAGAGAGCATTTGAATTTTGAGCTTCACAGACAACAGAAGTTTTGTTCTCTTTCAGAGAAACTAACCCTAATTTCCAACAGCCGCTCTGCGAAATCTGGACAAAAACAGCCTTAAAATATGTACCTTTACTTAAACGTTTCTATTTTTAAAGCTGCAGTCACTGACAAAATTTTGAAAAGATAACATATAAAGTTCACTTTAAGTGTAGTTTTTACAGAAAAAAACATTGTAAGTACCTGCACGGACTCCTGTGAGCACGTTGTTTCCACATCAGTGCTGATACATACATCATGCTATGCACATAAACAGATAGGGGCGGAGGCTGGCATAAAGCATTTGAAGAAGTCTGACCTGTGGCCAGCTGATCCATACCAGCAGGAACCCTTATTGTAGACACAGCACTACTGACCAAGTGCAATTTGACTATTGTATCTGGTTTCGTCAGTGGTTGGGATACAGAGCAATAGAGAGCACCATTTTGCCAGAAGTGTCCCCCCCCTACACCACCCTATTGCTTAATTAGTGTGATATAACCCACGTTGCTGCCCCAGTGAAGTATAAGCAAGCCCGGCCTTCAAAAAAAGTAAAAAAAAAACCCTATAAAAAACCAACTACATTATCACAGAGTGAGGTCTTTTATAAGGACTTGTGCTGGACTCAGGTACCTGTTTTGGGACTCCTCAGTGTAAAGGTGGTTTGGCCCATGCACACATACGTGTATACTGAGACTTGACAATTATCAGCTTTCAGAGGCAATTAACGATTCCTTCTGTCCTCATTTTCGTGTTGCCATCCAAGCCTGATTGATGTGTTCTCTGAAATCAGATAATTTCTAAAGGTTACTCTGATCAGATATCTAAAGGCACCTAGATGTTGGGCACTACTGAAGTGCTGTATGACTGATATGACCCTCAATGCTGTAATAACTAGCCCTTATATAATCTTCGCTTCATTTATCTTCACAACTTTTCTATGAGTTCCACAAAGGGAGGAAAGGGCTCTGACCAGCCAGCCACGGTGTGAGGAGCCCCTCTGCACGCTGCTGCCAGCAGCTCTGCCTCCTCCTGTCTGAGGTTTGAGGGAAAGATGGCGTTGCCCTTGCCGTTTGGGTAGAGAGCCAGAACACACCGAGCATCCCTGCTCAGCTTTTCTAATCCCACCCAAGCATAGCCGGTACTACCGAGCTTGTCCGTGAGAACGCATTTCTGGATAGGTGCAAACACTTGGGCAATTTAAGGTTGCGCACCATGTTGCCAGGAGAGTCTGCAAGCATGCAGGGCTCAGCAGCTGCTGTGCGGAGGTTACAGAGGCATGAGGCTTGACTCAAGCGCTCAAATTCCAAGTCCCACTTTAGATATTGCAGTCCTTTTCTCCTGAGATATTTTGGTTCCTTAGGTTCTGCAATGCTGACCTGAGCAGTATCTAAATGCACTTAAATATCTATGATGGAGCAAAGAGCTGAAACAATTTCCTGAGTCCCAGCTGGCACTTTACCAGCCCTTCCCTTCATGAAAGCCCATGTGCAGCACCTACACATTGATATGGATCTTACTCATATTTTTCAAATTCATTCTCTATAATGAAACAGCAAAAACCTAATCTAATACAGACATTAAAAAGAAGATTTAGTTTCACTGGGAAAAAAATAAAGAAACGACAAATCTCTAAAGGGGGTTAGGGTGAATAGTGAAAAGGTGCAAAACTAATTCAACTAATTGACCTCATTATACAAATTACACTTGTCTCCCAAGAAAGAAATTCTTCCTCAACATGTTCCCGTCACTTACGTGGGAACTTCCATTCTGCACTCATGCATTTGGAGAAACAAAATTAACGGTGGGGTTTTTTCCCAAAATGCACTGAAGACAGGCAAGTGTGACCTCTATTAGAAGCATCCTGTGCAGCAGTCCTGATTCTTGAGGCTGGTTCTGGTTTTTTGTTCGCAGCTTCTGAGCATGGAGCGTGGAGCAAAGCTCTTTTACACTGACCCAAATTTCTGCCCAAGCTTCAGCTCCCTCCCTGGTTTCTGGAAACGTAATTTGCAACTGCACACATGCTTATTTTAAACATCTGAAGCATCGCAGCTTTCAAAAATGGCAACAAGCAGAAGTCAAAATCATACATTTTCTGGCATACTATCCACTTCCGTGGGTATCCATCCAATCTTCTCCTTCCCAACCAACAAGCAAAACACACAGCATTCATCAAGCACTGAGAGCAGAAGGAAGAGAAGACAGAAACCTCGAATGCAGGATGCAGCAGCGCCATCACTTACAATTTCACATTTTGTTGTCCCATCTAAGGCATATGCTTAGCACGAATTTGTACCAAACTTGAAGACAACTGTACAAAAGACAGTTGACATTATTTTTCCTCCTCTTAGACCGCATCATCCTTGAAAGTCTGGCTTTAATAGGACTTCTGCCTCCATAACAACAGCAGAAATGGGCCCTTGTGGAACAACAAAACAACAGCTCAGCTCGTTTCAGACCTGTGATATTTTATTGAGCTGGCAAAGATTTCACGTGCAAGGGTAGCCCTGAGAATTAAAATAACACTTAGTAATAGCATGGCCCAATGGAAATCAATGGGAGCCTTGCCACTGACTTAAACAGAGCCAGGGTCTCACTCACTACTTATATATGTAGGAGCAAAAGATGAGGGAAAAGATCTTAAATAAATCATCTCCCAAATAGGAATGATTGCTTTTCTTTCAGTCCGCCTGGAAGGAAAAATGATTATGCTTTTTAGCTGTCAGAACAAAACACCAGGGTAATTCATAAGGTATTACATTAACACATATAAAACAAAATGAAAAACAGCTCCAGAGTATGACCTTTCACTTCAGCAAAAGCTGTAGCAAGTGTATTGCAGGCCAAATTAATACCCATTCTACTAGGCAAATAAATTCAAAACAGTGAGTCAGTCAGACTCTCCTCAGTGTGTGGGGAAAGAAGAGTTTCAGCTCAAAGAAGACATCAATTCTGAATAGGACTCAGACCAGGAATTCAAAATGCCAAAATACAACACTGATATTTTTAAATCTTTTTTTTTAAAAACAAACAAACAAACCAAAACAAAAACCAAAAAAACCCCAAAACACACAAAACAAAACAAAACACAAAAAACCCACCCCAAAACGGTATCCCACTGATGTCAAAAAGGCAAGAGGGATTTTAAAAACGTGTCACTGCAGTATGGTCTGCAATTTTGGAATCAAGTCCAGGATTTTATTTTCAGCTCCCTGGATCTTGGTCTTGCATTACCTTCAGGCAGCAAGGCTAGAAATCCAATTTGCATATGTCCACTTGTACACACATAGTTAAAAAAGAGGTCTTTAACTGAGAGACGTGGTCTGGTAAATGGAATGGAAATTACAATAAATAATTGTGATATGTTCCATAAAAAAAATCTAGTCAAATCCCATGACAATTAAAAACAAAATCCCCAAAAATCTTAAGAGTAAAATAAACTGGGCTTATGTAAAAATGTAATGAGGGAGCTTTTTAATTCTTAACTGAACAAATGGTGCAGAAAGTATCGAAGTTTTAAGTACAGTATGCTGTATAACACCATACAAACAGAGGAAGTATATTTACTATAGAGAAGACAGTCTGCTATAGCTCTTCAAAAGCAGATATTTAAAGTTTACTTTCACATGAGTTTTCACTTTTTGACCTGCTCTTGACCTGGGTAATACTTGCAGACCAGTGAGTTTAAGAAGGCCTGGGATCTATTAAAAGAGTAGTAGCTTGACTTTTACTGACTAGCACGCTGATGCTTTAAAGTAAATGTTATGGTTTGTCACAGGAACCAATTTGGTTACCGTTTGTTCTTCCTGCCCCTGCCTGCTGATATTTTTTCAAGTGTTTTTCATTCTTTAAATTCTATAAAGAAATCTGCATGCTGTTATTTTAAACTTCTGTATCTTTCTTTTGAGTAGTTCATATTTAAACACTGGGCAGTATACCCAAAGTTTAACCCAAGTGCCATTTGGTAGGACTTGAACTTAAAGTGCACTACCATTATGTTCTTTTCTGGCCACTCGGTTATCATGGCAAGAGATCCCATTTACCTGATTTTTAAAGGCATAGATGGGTATAACTCTTCTCCCCCTAAATTAATCAGAAGAGCAGCAGTACACTGTGTAAGTACGTCTTTATAGAGGGAAAGTATTAGCTTCGTCACCTGTTTAAATTTGCACTTCAGTTATTATTGGCTTATTTTGTTAACATCACTATTTTGCTTTTCAAGCTTTGTGCAATATGTAGGATTTTGTTAGACGTGTTGAAATACTGAGAAACTTTGAAGAGTTTGGCTGGACAGGAGCCAGACCCATCCCCCTAATTTTACAAGGAACAATCTTKTTATACCTATTTTTAATTTGTTGGCTTAAAAAATAGTTCTATTTCATGTAATATGACAAAAAAGGTGCACAATTTTTTTTTTTCCCCTTGAGATTACAAGACCTTAAAATCTCGGGTCCATAGGGAGAGGCCACAGTAAGTCCCCAGTTAGCAACATGCTTGAGAAGTCCTGCATTTTTGGGGTAGGAGAGGTACGTATGAAAACGGAGGAATCAGCCCTCAGCAGACATCAGCGAATATTTGACATATATGCAGGAGAGACTGAAGCACAATTTGGGTTGAGCCCTATCCTTTCCTGTAAAGCATTAGGTTCAAAGTCGTAGGAGTTGTGTAAATCCTCTAACTTGTATTTTTTTGATGTCTCATTTTTATTTGCCTCAAAACAAAGGGCTTGTGTACCAGCAATGACTTATGTCCCAAAATGATATCAACTGTGTAAGTTTATGTTCACAAAACTAATCACCTGCGTTCTCCCCGCTCAATGCAGAAGGGGATGGAGCGCAGCTGGGAAGCTGCTTCTCTTGCTATGGCAGGTTTATTGGCTTGATTCTTCCATGAATTATGTCTTATATTATATAAAGGGGATTTTCTGTGGACTGTTCTCCAATATTGCAGAGTCTGTCAAACAAAAGAAATCTCTAGGTTTTTGAAGTTATCTGTATTGCACCTTTAAATAGCAAGAAATCCAAACTTGAGAGGGTTTGTCTGAGGCAGAGCCACTGACTGACTAGAAGAGTTAAAAAATTCAGTTAAGAAAACATTAATAGCTCTGAACAGGATTGATGAAAATATCTAGTCACAGCCTGCAAACCCTTCAGAAATGAGACAGGGTGCAAACAAACATGAAGGAATTAAGTTGCTAAACAAAAACATGCAAATGTTTCTTATTTCTTCTAATCATTTTTTCTTGCTTATGCAAGTTCTGAAACTGTCATGCTTGCGGACAGAATTTTTAAGATCTTGTCTCCATTTCTAAGGTACAAGCTGAAGATGGCTCCTTTGCCTCTTTTGGCAATTTGTCCTTCACAGATTAGATCTACGGAAAAAAAATAAAGGCAAATTTCAAATCCCCGAAACTGTCTTTTGACATGAAATGCTTTTGGAGGTGCTACCATTAAAACAGATTTTAGTTTGAGTATCAACTATCAAAAGGCAATTAAACCAAAATGCCGTTTAGGTGAATAATTTAAGGAGGATTTTCCCATGTCAGTTCTCTCATCTTTATTAACAGTAACAAGTACCTTACCTTCACATAGCAGCAGCATGCAGATCTGTACTTAAAAGGTGCTACAAGTTACTACCACAGGAACTTTACTGTGCCGTGAAAAACTTACTGAACCTGCAGACAGGCTAAGAAGTATCCCACTATATAGATCACCTGGTCTTGGTTTTGTTCAAGTAAAATGCCTAATGGGAATGCGACTAACTGAGGTAGACACTGTGATAGTTCAAAGAAATCCCACCCTATCCCATTCTGTCTTTTCTGGGATGTAAGATGATGTCACTGCCTTTGGTATCCTATTTAAGTATGATTAAGGAGTGAAACTAGGCTATACTTCTGCAAAGGATTTCCTATTGCACTGAATGAGACTATATACTTGCACAAGGGAAAGTTCAGTTACTGCAGACAATGCAAAACTACGGTTGATTTGGTTAGCTACTAAAAGAAAACGCAAAACAAGGAAAAGAAAACCAACCCAAAAAATCCAAACGCCTCCAATGCTTCCTATTGAAGAGTAAATAATATCTGGAATATTCACATCTTCTCTTCAACTTCACAGTTTAACATCGCAAATGGTCGATTCAGGTTGGTGGTTTGCAAAAAATCACTGTACAAAGAACAAGCATTTCTTTACTTTTTTTTTTTTTAATTGTTCATCCTTTTTTTTTTCCTTTTTAATAAAAAAATGAAGAGGAAAGTTGTTTACCAGAATTTTCAGTTTTCCAAGCTGCAGAATCATTACCATTCAACTGCTCAGTCTATAGCCAAGAAACAACCATTCATAGCTATTGCAGGCTGCTGTAATCACCAGAAGAAAGCTATCTTGAACCTGAGGAAAACTAATTTCTGTGAACAATGACCTCCAAAATTTTAGAAACATAATTAGTGAGGAGAAGTTAAAAAGATCAGCATTGTATTAGCAATAAGAAAGTAAAAAAGTATAGGTATCTTTCATGACTAGAATAGGCGTAAAACTGGTGGCTTACTCATGGTTACCCCATCCCCATGTATTTCCCAGTGTAATGGTGATTGCACATGTAAAAAGATCAATGATAGATAAATGGAGTCTCAGGGAATTACTAGCATGTCCATTGCTTTCTGGGATTTACTCAGACACCAAGATTCAAACTCAAGTTTAAACCCATTAAAAGAGTGATCAATTTGTTAATGAGATCAGATGGGATTTCGCAATTGTGAGGACAGAATACTAAGAAAGACAGCATTTTATTTTCAATAAATCAACACACTAACTGGAAAAGGGGGTGGATTTGTGCAGTTGGAGCAGAGAAGATGGACAAAAAGTCATAACATTTAATTCATTTAAATTATTTCGTCAACAAGAGCAAGTGGGTGTTTTTCCTAACAAAATTAGAGAGTGTTGGAGAGGGCAGGATAGGCTCAGCTGGTATATTTAAAAATACTAAATTAACTCAAGTCACAACATTAAGGTTTGAATCCAAACGTATATTCCAGCTTTTGAGACTTTGGTGATGTTAACATCTGGGGTTTGAGTTCAGGGTACTGTAAGGCTAGAAATCAGTCATAACCTGAAGATCCAATAGTAAGTTGCTCTCGTTCTACAACAGGGTAAGCCAGCCAATGCAGGAAAGTTAACAATTTACCCAAACTTTAACCCAAACTAAAGGCAGGTAGGAATCCTGGAGAGCCCAAGTACATTTCACTGCTGCTTTCCATCTTGATCTGGAATTAAAAGTGAACAAAGCATGTTTAATCCCAAAAATATTTGCAGCTAGGACTAAAAGCACAGAGTTCAGTTTTTTTAAACTCTTGCAATCAAACAAGAAAGCTTTTATCCCAGAACAGGCAGCTCAGCTGTACGGATCAGAAAGCCTCTTTCCCTGGTTCTGTGGAAAGCAAGGAGAAATTTGCCCCTTATTTCAGAGTAACCAAGCTTTAGTCCAAAGCTCTGATGTGGGAAACATGGGTGAACTCTTTGGTATCAGGATATAGACTGCACGGCAGGACTGAGAAATGCCAAAGTATCAATAACAAAAACCTTTCATTCACAAGGGTTTGGGGAAATTTTTTAAGCAGAAGAAATGCTTAGCTCACATTTCCTAGCCTTCTCCTCAAGTCAGTTTATTCCCCATTTTCCTAATTTCTGACTGGACATTTTTACCAGATTCCAAACTCCAGAAAAAAACAGTGCTAAAGCCCAAGGTACAGGATTCATTCTAGCGTTTCTCTACATACAAAACTGCATTATCCAAGACCTTCTCTATATGAAGACCTTCTCTTGTCTGCTCAAGAGAAGACAAAGCCTCAAAGGGAGTGCTACAGCAAGGCTGCCTAATAAGCGGGCCAGATCCCACAAGCAACCTCATTTTGAGGGGATGCATGGGGAAAAATGATGAGCAGGAAATTAAAGCAAAAGAACCACCCACCACCATTTAAAATGAACCCAGAAAAAGGGAAATTTAAAGGATTTGAAAATAAAATGGGCTTCCTGGATCAAAGCATTGTAAAGGGGATACAGAATCTTTAACCTTTAGGTAGCCAGTTCAAAATCCAGCTGAGGTCAGGAGGGACGAAAGGTTATCATCCTCTAATGACTTTCACAAACTTAATTAAAGTCTCCATCAAACTTTTTATGTCCAAGTGCATAACCCTAGCTTCCACTGGAGACAACAGCAAAACTCACATTGACTCAGAACGGAGCCAGCCTTATACGCCTGTACCCATAAATAGGCATCATGTCAATGACCGGAGATAAGGTTATTTTAAAAAAAAAAAAAAAAAAAA
>JAYKAV010002813.1:343388-364783 GCA_035582835.1 Phoebastria nigripes | reverse complement strand
AAAAGCTGAACACACTCCAGATGTAAAGAGATTTTGGATCTAGGCATGCATTTCACAATTTTAGCTGCAACTTGATGAGCAGTCTTGCTAGAAAGGTGAAGAAAAAACAAGCAACAAGCCAAAAGGAGGTAAGGCCCAGACTACTTTAATGCAAAGAATTAGACTATCCACAAAAGGACAAGCACCACGGAGAGGACAAGACAAAAAAAAACTTGGATTGCTGGGCGTAAAGCTGTACTGAATCTCTGGGGGTAAGCACTTTTTCCTCCTTTCACAAAAAACGGGTCTTAATCTATGGTATCACAGGTACAAGCAAAAACACTTGTCATATCACCATGTTTTAAATCACGTTTCAGCTTGCAATTGCAAATCTAAGAAGGAAATGCCATGACAGTGTGTTGATTCAGTAAGAAACGGAGAGAGAACATTGAGCCTTGCATGAGCCATAACTCTTTGAGAAAGAGATTTGTGTTCATTTACACATTTTTGACACAAATACACAAAATCTGCAACACATATTACAAGTCACATCTCATTTGGCTCACAAAAATTTTGCACCTAAACTCATTATACTCTAAAGGCTGCATTATGCCAAGAGATGCTGATGAACAGATTTCTGCAACCTCCTAGGACCCTACTACTTACCACTTGGGTTTTCTCTTATTGTAAGGAACTGCATGAGCTAAACTTAGAACAGGTAAAATCTAGGAGGAAAAATCTAGGAGGAAGAATCCATGGATATGATGCATTCAAGAGAAAACTGAGGAAGTTGGGAACCAAGACCACTCCTGAAAAATCCTGTCTTTCAGTGCATTACCATATTTGCATTTGCTGCTGGAGCTGCTTGAAACCCTCCACCTAAGCAGTGCCACAGCAAAGAGGAATGGGTAAAAAAAGAATGGGGATAAGAATTGAAAACCTATTTTTTTAAAAGTGTAACATTTCAGTCTCCCACTCAGCTAAAGGTCCTCCTGCACTTCATGGGAAACTACACCTCTCTCGCCCTCTGGTTTCCCTGTGTTGTTAAATGACAAATAGCATACTTCAAAACTCCTGCCACTGACACAAATTGAAATAAAGAGATTCTTAAAGGCTCACAAGAGAAAGAGCTAGCACACAGACTTGTTATATTTCCCCAATAATTTTGTGTAGTGCAAGCATTTTCTTGATTAAGAGCTTGAGTGTTCAAGATAAAATCAAGTCCTTTACTGGCTTAGGCTCAGGATTTATCCTTTACAGGAAATCTGAACATCTTGGAATTTGCGCCAAATTGAAAGGAAAACACATTTAAAATCAATTTCCAGCAACTCAGAAGTTAAAAAAAAAAAAAAAAATCTGGGTTTCTTCCTACATTATCATTTTGAAACCTGAGGTTATAACATCAAAATGCTGAAATTAAAAAACTAAGTTTTCCATTTTAATAACCATGGTTACAGAATTGTCTGTTTGGTGTTTTTTCCCGGAAAAATTCTAAGAGGATGAGCACATATTTTTTCTTGGAAAACAACTCTTTATTAAACAGCATGCATCAATGGAAAAACATTCCACCAAAGAATTGCACCAATCTACCCCAACCAGCTGTTCTCTCACAGACAGGAAAAAAAATCCCCACACCAAAAGACCAGCTTTGTTGCTAGAAACCTTGAAAATATGAAAACGTAAGCTAAAATATCTTTTTAATTATTTATTGATGTTAGAAACCAAAGTATGTATTGTCATTTATATGCTGAACTGTTTACAGTACTTGTCTTTCCTGAGCATCTGAAGACCTCTGGAGAAACCAGTGGGGGAAAACCAGAAAACAGGACTTCATTCCCAGCATTCCTTTAAGTTTGCTGCAGGAGATAACACAGACCTATTTGTGCAAAATCTCACTAATTTTCAATAGTTTCCTATGGAAATGACAGCTCATAGTGTCACGAGACATCTGACGTGAGATCTGCATCATACCGTAGGCTTTGGAAATGGCCACAGTAGCTGAAGGATGTCTGGGTTGAATCCTCTCAAGATTTATTGCATCTGCAGAACCTACATGTAGCTTGGGATGCCGCTCACCCCATGCAGCCCAGTAACCAATACTCCAGCAGTCAATGAATGGAAGAAGAACCAGAAATTCCTCAGATAAGACCCTACACCACTTCTCTACCTGGAGAACCCCTGAAGCTTCCTGCCTCCATCTCCCCTCGCCTTAAATGCAGAGGATAACAGCAACTGCTCCGAAGGCTTCAAATGCATAAATTAGTACCGGAAAAAATAAAGCACTGTAGAGACAAAAAGCTGCATGTCTTTTCCAGTGCAAAGGACTTCTGAATGGTCACTGCAATTTGGTACCTGTTCATAGATAAGTCTCTCTTCTGTTGTCTTTCTGACCCGTCTCAGTCAGGTCATTTATCAAACTAATTGCTTTAAAGACAGGCATTCTTAGGCAATCTGTTCCCTCTCCGTATTTCCCATTACAGTCATTGAAAGTTATGTATGCAGATGAAAATGATAACAGACCTCTTTCACTCTCAGAATATTCCTTTTTTAAACAAACACTGAAAACTCCAACAGCAAACGTGGCCAAGTCCAGTCCAATCTGACAGTACGCCGAGTAAGAAAATATAATAGAAATATTAGTGTCAAGCAAGTAATTCCAGTCCATTGTTTACCCAGAAAGTTTCAGTGATGATTAAACAGTCAGCTTAAGGTCCGGAAACCTGTTCAGCAATTGTACCTGTGGTGCCAACTGAAGACAAACACTGCCACCATCGCCAAGTCCTGCAAATAGTCCCCACCTTCCTTCTTTCTGCTATTGAGAGATAAAAATTAATTTGACACCAGCAAGTGTGAATAACTGCTGAACTTACCCAACGTGCAATTCACACCAAACTACCTGAAAAATTTAAGAAGTAGAAATATTCTTATGCGAGACTGCAAAAGCTGTATATACCTATTCAAGTGAAATATAGCCAGAATTTGGGCTTTTGGCAAGTACTGCCCTAGCCCTCAGCCTGCAAGCATCATTGTGAAAGGGAGCGGACACGATACTTGCCACCAGGTCCAGCACCTAGCTGGTTTGTCCTCAGGTGTTGCAAACCGCCACTTTGTCAGTGTGGACACCCTACTCCTTGACAGGACAGTTGGAGCCACCTGTCCCCTTGGGACTGACATCACCCTCCCTTACCAAGGGACCACATCTCCATTGCACAGCAGATAGAGCAGCCCCCTGCAGTCCCCTTGTTCCCTTAGTACAGGATGGAGCAATCGAGGGCTTGTGGTTTTCGAGATGGATTGTAAAAGCTCTGAGTAAAGGACACCACATAAACAACAAGAGTTTCCCTCTGCTTTGCCTGCTTTTTATGGCTTGTTACTCCTTACAAACAAGGAAACAGCCAAGTGCTGAAGTCTTTGAAAAAGATAATTGCCAGGCACTTTGGCTGACCACCTCTGCTGTAGGGCTCGCTTATGGACTTGACTAAAACAAGACAGACCTAAAATTACCTTAACATGTTTCTCTGTTACAACACTGCCTTGCTCAGAAATAAAATACAAAATAGGACACTAAGCATCATGATATTATGACTAGCAAAATACTCAAGCATTATATTAATAACTACAAGTAGATGAAAGAGTGCATCCCTCAGAAGCTAAAGCATTTGACAAGATATATACATTTAAACAAAAGATTCATATGAAGGTATAAAAGAACATGTGCTTTTTTATTTCATTCCAAAAACATCCAAATATTTTTTTCAGCAATGTGACACAGTTAAAAAAAAAAAAAGGCTGTTTCTATTAATTTATTGATTTCAGTCACAAGTTTGGGAAATTGGTGTGTCTCAGCATACTTCTGCACTTAGCCTATCTTTTGTTAGGTTCCTGTATACTTTGTAATGCACTACAATGACAGGATGTGGCCCTCGATAGTATTTTAAGCTTCCAATTGATGTCCAGTGATATCAGTGGGAAGGAATTCCGCCGACTTCAGTGACCCTTGAGATAGTACGGGGATATCCATATGTATGAATATATTGGTAAAATAAACCTTTAGAAAGCTTGCACACTGCTGGAAAGAATTACTTGGGCTTCAGAGGACACAAATAATCTGCTACGAAGTGGCATTATCAGTACTATTCTATAATTATTGTAATTAAATAGCTCGAGTAAATGTTAACTGGTAAAAAAAAAATCAGTGATCATTTTTCAAGAAGAAGTTCTAGAGATTCTCTAGAAATTCATAATTAAGCTAAAAGATTTACCTGATTAAAAAAAAAAAAAAAACATCAACATTCTGATGTTGGTGAATGAATTCATGCTGTTTTTCCCTACGTTGCACGCACTTGAATTCACTCCGGTTCTTGTGTGAACACAATTTTTTTTTATTGGCAATTCCCCTTTTAATTATCAAATTTATATCACCATTCAGAAAGACATCAAACAATCAGATTGCTCCCCGTGACTGACAAATCCCCTTATATGATACTTTTCAGATACTGAATGACTTTATATCAGCTTTGATGATGTGATCAAGTTGCTGACTTGCTTGTGTTAAATGGACTTCAATTTCAGCCTCGGCTCAGCTTTGAGTCTGCTGGTGTAGACTCTGTTCTGCTCCAAACCTTCAAGAAAACTGCAGGTGCCATTTAAATATTAACAAACCTTCAGTGAGAAGTTAAGTGTCAGTATCATCTCATTTATATTTACTTTCTTCCTCACACACATGTTTTGGTGTCCTTTTCCTGCTGTGCCACGAAGTTCTATGCGGAAAGTTCAATCTGCCCTGCAAGGCAGCTCCTGCTATTTTTTCTGTCAGTCATTTTATTCCACCTATTTCATCTTCTGTGACATGCAGGTTAGTTCATACCTCTAGAGCAGGATTTTCCTTATTAGTCACATACAAGGTATCTAGCACAGTTATGAGTGTTTTGGGAGGAATTTCTAACCTTACAATAGTCCCTGTAAAYACTTGGGATACAATTCTAAAATATATTCCCTTAAAATTTTTCACACAGGACAGACATGTCGCAGGGGCATTCTGAAATATTTATAAGTTATTCCAAAGAGATAAGAAAAGAAAAAAGCTGAAACCATCCCAAATGTTCCCATGCATGTTTGAGTCTACTCAAAATTCTTAAGATTCTCCCAGAAAACAGTGTTCTACCAACACAGGGTCACGGTCTTTGGCCTCTGCATTGCCCCAAGCATATTTACCATTATTATAAGACCTGTCATTCATCTCTTTAGATCTCTGGCAGAAAAAAAAAAAATGTTTAGCTATTTTATCTATTTAGACAATATCTTGATGCAGAAACAAGCACTCCCAAGCCTGTGTGTCAGCCACAGAACATCTGTGCTTTTGTGCTGGTGATTTTGTGACACTTTTAATACACAAAGAAAAACTTCTTCCAACTTTTTCAGCAAAGATGTTTTAAATGCATCATACAAATATAGTGAATGTGACATCTTAAATGTCCCTGGTGCAAGAGTAAATGTGTGCACAGCATGTAATGAGACAATATATCCATTGTACACACAATTTTTCAGTATTCCCAATTTACCAGAGAATCAGAAGTTGCACAAAAAAATTTTTTTTTTTGAGACAGTAACTGTTTCAGTTTTATGCATGGTGTTTAATATTTTAAGGCAATGATCTTTTTTGGATCTTCTAAGCACTCCTGTAATATAAGTAACCGATACACTGATATAATACATATAAAATACCAGTCACGTCCAAGGCCAGACTCTCTTTCTCCAGACACACATCAATTAGTTTGGCCATTTGGCTCGATGCTCAGTTTCCCTAGTGAAGACTAGTGCACTGAGAACAGAGATTCAGTGCTCCAAATTTAAGGCTATGCTGCATGTGTTGAAAATACACTATGTGTGAGAGAGACAGCATGAAGGATAATAGTAACATACAGGAACCCTAGCTATGTTTTTCAAAGTAAATTGAATTACTTTAGTCTCAAAGCCCACGCAAAATTCTTGTCATTTGCATATATTCTTACAAGTATAAAGAACTGTGCATGCAAGTCTATAAGTGAGTCTCTTAATTCAAAGCCATTAGCCTTTTATTTCTCTTGGACTTTTAGTCCTGAGGCCATAAGCCTGCCACGAGCTCTAACAACTTAAAGCTGACTTGTGAACCTACGGGTTGTTCCCTGGATCAGTCAAAGCCAAAACTCTTTTCCTGAAGGATGGAACGAAGGAGACAGATGGAAAGTATGGAGAGACCCTTTTTGTCCACCACTTTATCAACAAGACAGCTCTGCCCATACTTCAAGATCACAAGATAGGAAAATTACCAACACCTTCAACCTTTCTTTTCCGAACCCATCCACTGGATCTTGGCACCAGCCTGCTCACAGCAGCAAAGTACAGGGAGGTTATTCCAGGGTTGGGAGAGAGATTACGTTCATTTACTCTTTTACCTGGAAGTAACCTCATGCCCACTAGGACAGGCTGAACCAATCTCTGGGATTTAGTCACGGACAGTAACAGGAGATTGCATGTGGTAGCTCCTTATCCCAAATCCAGCTGCAGAACTTCCATCAATTTCTTCCCACAGCCACCTTTAAGTGCTGCAAAACCACCCTCAGTGCAGCAGAAATGACTCTTGGTAACTCTGCAGCCAGCTGACCAAACAAAACCATGTCTGCCATGCAAGTCCACACACTTACACGCCTCTGCTTGGTGTTTAGGTATTTCTGCAGCAGAAAGATGAATGAGGAGAGGAGGTCTACAGTTTTGTTTTGTTATTGTTTGAAGGCTTGAGAGGATAAGGAGCCATCAGCTACAGGATTACTGGGTCCTAAGAAATGGTGGGAAAGAGAAGGAGGTTGTTATAGTTCTAGTAGGGAGAATAGGTATCAGATACAATTTAAAACATWAAAGCAAGATGGATCATGAAAAGAAAACTTTCAATTGTTAAAGGACTAAAACAGATGATGCAATCTTCATGAGAAGTCAAAACGTGAGATGGAAATCAGGCAAAGTTAGGGAACAGCAACAAATCTACAACAGAAAATTAACACATATCACAGATTCAGTGAAAAATGAGAAATAGAGAGAAGCAAAACCTGAAATTTGATAGCAAAGAAATTTTAAAAGAAAAGAAGACACAAGTAAAGTGGCCTTCCAAACTAATCCTCTGCCATTTTCTCTGTATTTGTAAATTATGTGAGTTAGACTGTGACACTTCAAGGCATACACAAGACTAATTTTCATCCCATACATTCTTCTTAAGCAAATTACCATTTCTGCTCAAAAGATTTTAAAAGAGCATCATTTCTGTTGATCTGATCTATCACTATAATTCTTAAAGGATGTGTGTAAATCACTGCGTGCATAGTGGTCCATAAATAATGGGAAAGAAGGATCGGCTCACCTCCTGTGAGCAAGCAGAGCCACATTAATGCAACAGAGAGAAGGAGGACATGCCATTGCATCTCAGCTAAACTGTTATGCAATAGCTGGGATGATGCAAGATCAGGCTTGAAAGTGGGAGCTGGGCTTCCTGTTCCCCGTCCTGAGAGATGCAGAGCATTGCAGAGGTATCTGGTGAATCTCCGGGGATAAGGTTCAAGCCTTGTCACTACAAATCACCCTCTGCCAAGCAATTTGTGCTGCAGCTTATAACAGCAGTTAAACAAAGGAGTCATGGGGCCATCCTCTGGACTGAGGGCGAGGCAGTTGCTACTGGGGAGAGGAGACTGGGAGATAAAAGCAAAGCAAACATGCCAAAGTTAATAGGGCAGTAAAGGCTGAACCTCCCTCTGATCCCGGCTGCGTAGTAGGAAAAGATGGAACGTAGGCTATGAACAGGTAAATACTTGAGGGCATCGGCACGAAGCAGTCACACTGACATCTTGTTTCAGTGCTTGCCCAAACAGGTGGGTTTTTCAGCCACTCTCTGGAGGCAGGATGCTTGCATTCATGCCCTCGGACTCTGTGTGGGAGTGACTTTCTACAGACTCAATAGAGCAACTGTAAATTGATTTACACAGGGAAAGCTATATTTATAGCAGAAATCGAAAGTATTTATCACAGGTCAGACTGCTTTCTGCTATCATGATGTAATCACCACCAGTATTATGCAAGAAGAGATTTTTGTCTTAAGGTCTTTAAAATGAAATCTTAGCGGCTACTAAAAATCATGGAAAGAATTAAAAATGTGATGTTCTGGAGAATGTTAGCCTGTTGCTCCTGGGATATTCCCTAATCACTCTGGGTATTTTCCAGAGTGCAGATATGGTTTCAGAGCACTTGGGATAGGTTTTCCAAAGCTTGGTAACCTAGAATCAAGTTGTGATTCCAAAAAAGAAAAGATGTGTCTGAGGTCTCACTGTAGTAAACAAAAATACTCAAACTTTATATACCATTCCAGATGCATTGCCTATCTTTTTGCTCTTTTCCTCTCCTAAAAGACCTTGTGTACAGAGAAGTGTCTCATTCCTGGCAAACAGACAGTTCTTCCAAAAAAATTTCATAGTACACCCTATGATTCACCAGGCATACTTGGATAAAGCCAAGTGTCCACATACTTAGAATGGCATTTTACAAAGTATGTGAAGATTAAGACAACTTAACTGGACCCACGAGCCACATTAATAAAGACTATGACCTACAGACCTTACAGACCAACCCAAATGAATCCTTGAAAGAAAGACCCAGCATCCTGGGTGGACTGGTGTAGCCTGTACCGTATCCGCAGTGCCAATTGCTGTGCTGTCAGGTACCCAACCAGATTTAAAGCTCTCCCGGTGACACCTCTGATTGCAGCTCAGACATACCCAGTATCAATATAGGAAATAAACACCATAACACTCCCTATACCATCTGTATAGACCTATAGAGACACATGAGAACCCAGGTGGCATTAGATGGACCTCCAGGAGCTGCAGAGCTCTTGATTTCCACCAGCCCAGCAGCAAAGGTACTGTAAGCAGCACAGCAAAGATACCAAGTGGAGGAGAGATGCATCGAGGTGGTGGGCTGAGTCATATTAATTCCTATAGGTACACCATAACGGTGCAGCTGCTGCATATTGGTAGTTGTTGCATTTCCATGCTTCCTCCCAAAGCAAGGCTACATCCATAGTTGTCAAGGCTACATCCATAGTTGTAGGCAAGAGGTTTTCTGTGATCACAGGGTATCAGGTTGGAGGAGGAAGAGCTCAAGGGCCTGAGAGTAAGAAGGTATTTTTTTTCCCCCTTGATCTTCCAGGATTTACTTGTGTGCAAAAAGTAGACATCACTCTAAGCCTGATGGAGTGAAATAAGCTTGGGGCTTAAGGGAGTGGTTTCACATTATGGAGAGGTTATGAATGAAATGCAGGGGTTCCTGACCTAAGCAACAGGTATATGCTATTAAGGGTATTTTAACTAAACAGTGGACTGAGAGGGAATGAGGTGGATAACAAAGCAGTTGCCAAGTATTCTCCTACCCTTCACCTGAATATAAATAGCTGAAACTAGGGGGTTTGGAGTCTGGGGGTTTCTCCCCCTGAAAATGGGAGGCAATAGGAAAAGTAACCTTCCTTGCTTGCTAGGAGGATTTAGCAAGTTCAGTTACTGCAGCCTTTATCAGCATGGCACAGTTAAGGTCGCTAATTTTCTTCAGGAAAAGGGAAAATTCTGGGTACATTTCTTAAAGCTTTTAAGAACTGACTCAGGGATACAATTTCAAAGTCATTAATAAGAAACGTCAGGAATTTTGGCAGTCTTGTAGACCTTGATCCAATAAATTAGACAACTGCAACGAGCGTTCCTCTTTTCCATTGTTATTTTTTAAAATGGTTTAAAATAAGGATGAGAAATTGAAATACCAGGACAAAAATTCTAACCTTGTTCCAAGATTTTACATTAAATCTTTCACTTTTTATACTAATATTGAATTGTTCAGATCCTGTTATCATCTTGATTCAACCACTTCATTTCCACTTATATGGAAAAATTACAAGGCATATAAATATTACATACTGAATTGGCTAAACTGTGATGCATATGAGATGTTGAAACAGGAGATAAAATATTTCAAAGGTGTCAAAAAGAAATATTTTCCATCAAATTTTGCCACAAAGACAAGTTCTGATAAGCTATTTAGATTTGAGCAGCTGTTTTTTAGATAGACAATATACTCTCAGGTTCTAGTATTTATTGCAGTACCATAGTACTGGAAACACTGTTTTTTCAAAAGTCAAGTCAAAAAGATGATACAAGCTTAGCAAGAAAATGTGGTTTTACACATTTTGCTTTTGCTGTTACATATTGTGCCATAAACCTGGCATGTTCTGATAAACATAGTCAATAAAATAGTTAAGTCACTTATTTAAATTATGCATTAAAAATACAACAGATATTTAAAAGGAGCAAAAACTGAAAGTATGGCATGAAGTTTTAGCCAAAGTAACCCTTTTCCTCAAGGAACAAGGGCCCACAAATGGGTTATATTACACAGATATTGTTGAGCCTCACTTTAGTTATAAACTGTTCAAAATTTTTTTTGTGGGTCCAGTAATTCATTTGATCAATACTACCATCACTCAACATTGCTCCAAATTCCTGTCTATATTGCCTAATACTAAACCAGAAGCACTATCCAAAAAAACCACAGGTGAACTATATTGTTCCAGGGATGGATTTGGTACCATTCAAGGAAACCCAGGAAACCTCCAAGGCTAGGACAACACCCTTCTCAACAAGCAGTGTTATTTTCATTTATTTACCTTAGTACCGCTGTGATAGAGACAAAATCTATAATATTTATCATTGGGATTCCACACATAATATTCATCATTTAGAAAATTTTACACTGATCCTGTAAGCATGTGACAAAAGCAATCATATATGAGTGTGTTGTTATTTTCTGAGGCTGCTCACCCTCACCTTTGACTCTTCTTCTCTAAGGCATGGGCATGGCCTTTTTGGTAGCAACAGGGAACTGCAAGAGGCTGTTATATGACATATGAAAAAAGATTCAGAAACCTAAAATAATCTTTGAGTGTATGTATAAGTCTAAAGGCCAGTCTCTGAGTACATGAGTATGCAATTAACATTGACTTCAGCTGATGCTGTGAGGAAGACATGAAGAGACACTTTAACCCCACAGTACTAGGACTTCTCTGTAGGTAAACTGCTGTAGAAGAGACTTTCAAAGCAAAATCTGGCTTCCATCCTCTACAACTGAAGCTATTGATTTTAACAGAACTAAAATGTCAGGCCCCAGCACGTGAAGTGTTGTTTGCAAAGATTTCACTCAGTGTTGCACTTCAGAAGGGCCTTGCAGGATAAAAAGCAAAAAAGAAAAATTCCTTCATAGAACAAACAAACATACCCAATTCTTTTTCTGCACTGAAACATAAAGTTTTTATCCTAATTCAATTAATGTGTTACCTTGGGGCAACAGAGCAGTTCAGAAAAAGGTAGAAGGAAATTAAAAGGGCAACAGAGCAATCTTACCGAATATTTCTCTAAAGGAAAAACATTAAGGGACTCTGACAAAAGTTTATCCTCTAAGGAGAGATAAAAGAATTCATTCAAGCTGGCTAAATATTTTTTTATTTCACACAACTAAAAATGAGGCAAAATCTGAAGACAATCAGTCATTTTACCACATGGAGAATGGTTTACCAGCAAAGAAAAAAAAAAAAAAAAATCTATGGATGCTTTTATTTTTGCTATGTAGAGGCTCTTTCTAGAAGAGCGAGAAAGATATATTTTCGTCAGGATGCACATGAGCTGTGTTTTCTTTTATGGCCTAACTTCAGGGTTTTGCTTTGTATCTCATGACACAGCACTGCCGAGCCCACGTTGCTCGTTTCCTGCTGTAGAAACCCCAGTGCTGATATTCCCAACACCCTTATTTCTGGGCAGTCTCACGCTCAGACCAGGACTTTGAATCCCCAGGCGTGGAAGTGTCCTGACCCAGGGATTAGCTTGGGGCCATCACAAAGAGATGAAATATAGATGTGGATGGCTTCTCAGAGCCCATCAGTAGCATTAATCTGTTTGTCTGCCTATTTATCCTCACTTGGGTTGACCAACAAAACATCAAGACAAAGCAAACATGGACCTGCTGTTCTTACTCATCCAGCACCAATTGCTATTGCCCTGGTCCCGCTGCACCTAAATCTAGGATATTTGGTTTAACTAGCAGCATGGGCTATAACGAAAAGCAGATGTAGACGCTGCCACCTTTTGGTGATAGCCAATTGGGTTATTACACATTCCCCAAACTCACTGATGTTGCACCTGTCTCCCAAAGTGGTTCTGGCACAGAGAGAGACCCTTCAGCTCCTGATGAGTCCAGGAGGCAGGCAGAGCTTGTCTTCTAGGAACTGCTTTAAAAATACAGATATTCTCAAATTATAGTTTTTCTAAAGCCATATTGCTGTGGCAGGAGCTGCTGCAGTGCTTTAGACTTCTTTCTGACAAGCAATGAGTACGGCTGCAGCACAAGCATACCCCCACAGCTTGTTTCAAGGTCTTGGCCTGAAGGGAAATTGAGTTCTTTACTCCCTAGGCCTCTGTTCATTAGTAGCAAGTTCTAAAACAACCTTGGTGTGTTTTTTCCTACAAGTTTGCACAAAGTATCCCAAGAAGAAAGGGCAGAGATACCTCTTAGGTAGCAGAAAGCTGTTGGGGAGGAACATTTCCACCTTTGTGAACTGGAAGGACCCCTGCCATCCACACCCATCCCGGGCATGAGGGCCAGGCAGGGCAGCAGAGCTTGCAGCTTTCAGCACGCACAGCCTGGCTAGGGGTAAATTTGCAGCAAGCCCCTGCCCAGCTGCCAGCATCCCCACTCAGGGCCCGCCCCAGTACCCCAGCATTTCCAAAGAGAGTGCTCCCCCGCAGGGCAGCTCGCTCCCACTTGCTGCACCTGGGATGCTGTGGCTGGGGGAACATCAGTGCCTGAGCTGCCCGCGGGGCCTCAYGCAACTCCTCCTGCACAGCACAGGAGCTCATTGCTCAGAAGGTTGATGGAGAAAGGGAGGGAGGGAAAGGGGGATGGTGGCACGCCGGCACTTGAAGCAGCAACATGCTAGCTAAGAGGCCATCCATTTTCCTGGGGGGTATCCGGTGTCCCGCTGTCAACAGCATGCAACAAGGAGCGTGCTGCTCCTTTCCAGGGCACCAGCAAAGTGTCCTCTGCCACACATGCTCTCGAGGCCCCAACAGGTAATTCAACCCTTGCTGAGCATGTCCCCGGAGCAGGGATCGCCCCGTGGCCTGCGGCGACCTGGGGCACACCTCTCCTCTCTCCTCAGGATTTCCCTGCCTGGACATCAGCAGATGCGGTGCTGGGTGGGTCGAGAGGAGCTGCCGTTCAGCCACCACAGCCAGGTAAACAGAAAAATCAAACTCCCAAAGTTTCACTAAAAGCTAAAATTGACCTGAAAAATTAAACCGAGCAGGTCATTCTCTCCAGGCAAAAAATCCAGGCAGCTTTCTGAAAGCATCTTGCTTATACACAGCATTTATTTACCAATTTTCTTCACTGATATAGGTGTAACAGGAAGAATCCAAAGTAACCCCTCATTTACCGCAAGAGGAAATAATCTGAATAACGGAGAAACACACAAATAGAGGGTCTCCCAGCCAGGTTACCAGGCTGTTAGCATGATACCTCTAGCTGTCACAACACATCACCCTTTGCTCCCTGATTGCTAATACTTTGCCTCAGTTTTTGAGCTCTCCTTGCTAACAACCCACCCTGTCCGAAGGCTTTGAACTTAATCATTACATTTGTAAGTAGTGATAGACTTTGTCACCGCTACCCTGACTATCCACAGGGTATAGCCTTGTTGAACATTAAGCTGTATTACTGCAAACATTCAAAAAGTTCAGAAATAGGGGAACAGTTAAGGGTTTTTGTATTTTGATCTCTGCACGCTGTAAGGATGATAACTGATTAATATTCCAAGAAGTAACCTTATGGAAGACCGAGGTCCAGTTTTCTTTTGAAGACACACGGTCATATTTTTTGTGCGACTGGGTGATAAGAAACACAAAAGTTCCCACAGATCAATCCATATGTGGCCCATGGGCAAATAAACAAAACTGATATCATTTAGTGAGGATTTACATTTATTAAAGTCAGCTCTCACACAATACAACTTTTCCTCTCTCAAGAGCTTTGCGTTTGGGCTACAGCTAAAGGTTTTCATTACTTTTAAGTGGAAAACCGATTTATTTGGACAATAGATTTTAAATTCCACTTTGAAAAATAGGTTTTTGAGGCTTTAACTACAATTTCTCAACCATGTTTAATTGTACTTTTTTTAGACATCGTATTTCTTCATTCCTGGTGAATTAATTATACTGAAAGGACATCTAGTGCTAATGCTTAGTTTAAAATAAAGTTGGGGTTGCCATTTGTAAACAGATGTATTTAGGAGCTAAAATTCCTAGGTATGATAGGTAAGTTGTGTTTCATTCAAACGATGAAATATGTTGAAAGGTGTATTTTGTTAAAATATTAGAGGTGCCTCTTGACTTTCTGAGCTCAAAGTCTAACATGAATCCCACACACACAACCATGTACAGATGACTTTTGTATGTTTTACAGGTTCTTATGCATTACCATCCATGACATGTTACCACACAAGAGTACACACACCTTTGCAGGCTTCTCTGGAACAGTGCTCGTTTGCTACCTACTAAAGGAAACTAGGCAGTGGGGGGATTTAAGTAGTAAAAGCCTTCATCTTTCCTGAGTCTCTAGCCACACTTTTTCCACCCTTCACACTCTCAGACCACGCACAGGACAGTTTAAGGTTACCCAAGAACGAGTGCCAGCATACCAAAGAACTGGGCATCTGTGTAGCATCTGGAAATATGGTTGTGGCAAAAATGAGCAGCAACTCCTTGCAAACTGCCTTAGCACAGGGATTATAATCATTACTTAACTCATACAAAAAGGCATTTTAAGTGCTTTCTAACAACAACAAAAAAAACCTCAAACCAAAAAAAAAAAACAACAGCCCAAACTTCCTGTTTTGCTAGCTATCAGGAGCAGGTGGAACCAGGGCAGTGGAAACCAGACCAGCAGTGCCTCCACAGCATGCCGCCATCAGAAGGAAAGACGCAAGTGGCTGGAAATCTGCGTGAGACAGCTATACCACCCGCCGGGCTGGGAACGGCACGGGGCTCATCTCCATCAGCAGCAGGTGCCAATCTAACCTGCTAACACCAGCCCAGTTATACTTAGATATTGGTTCATGACATTCATCTGGTAAAGACGGCTGAACTTTGCTTTCACTCTGGTCTTTCCCCCCCCCCGACTGTATCTTAGCTGCCCGTCCGTGTTAGCATACTAGGTCACACAGACAGTCTAGCCACCTCTTGCGCTGCATCCCTTTTGCCAGATTGGTCCAAATCTCACCGGTTATAAAGGTTTACTCATGAGGCTGTGACCACATAACGACATGACAAGCTGACTTCTGAAGCTGCAGCAAGCCAGGGCCCCTGGAACGGAGAAGCCAGGACTCCTTCCCAGTGAGCGAGCTGGCCAGCTCCCTCGTGTGCTGCTATAACTCCTGTCTCACCAGTGCTTTGGTTTCCCTTAGCAAATTTAGTGCTGGAAACTTAACACTGGCAAAGCTTCACTGCTAGTACCAGTGGAATTAATTTTATGGTATGAACTGATATTAAGTTTAATTACATTGTGTACACATAGCACTCAGTCACTCACATCACCACCACGCAGACTACTTCTCCTTTGGACTGAAAATCTGACCGCGTAAGTGAATGCCCTCAAGAATCTGAAGTCGTCCAGATTTCCAGCTTTGGGGTCTCTCTCCTTTCTGACAGGAGAGACACCTTTCTCCTCCTGTGGGCAAGCAGGGAAGACTCTGCGAGATTCATGCCCCAGGTTCTTCTGGGAACAACCTCCCACGTGTGGAAAAGACAACTGGAAATTGTTCTTTGAAGTCGTTGCTATATTCCTGCTGCATCAAATCCTCTGGTGATGGGAAGTGGCATAAGGCTACTGACATTGAAGGTTTACCCCTGCTAGGCTTATTGCTTTTGTAAGAAGGTTTTTCCAGGTATGGCTCCATGTGCAATAAGCTGATGCACAGATATTGGCCAGCATCCTCTCAAAAACAGAGTGGCTACTGTAACATCATGTTAACTCAGCCCTTTTTGTAACTTGCTCCCTTAGAAAATACTGACCTGAATTTAAACATACTGTGTTTTAGCATAAAAAAAGTTACTTCTCATAAAAGAATATCTGACTTTATAAACCTACTTAAAGCCTTTTACTGAAGAGGGAATTCTTCGTTTCTGTGAAATTGATAGATTTAATGAATATATTCCTGTTATAATATAACATCTCATTTTTCTCTCTCATAAATACTTGTCAGGTTTATGATTTTTCACTCATTGGCCAGGAATTGTGTTGCACAAGCTCAGATTGTGGGTGCTCATACCAAGTTTAATTTCACTCACAAGTAGAGTTGACAAAAGATCACAGCCACTAAGCCCTGGAATTACCCTAGATATTGCCCTCTGTGCTCTGCAAATGAAATTCTACAGAAGACCCTTTGGAAAAGAGGAACATGATGGTTAACACTCAGAAATCCATTTTGCACAGGGCAGCGTCAGTACACAGAGCAGCACTGAATGACAGGCAGATCTGCCAGTTCCTGGATGAGAAAAGTCAGATGCTCAGCATTGCACTCTCGCCGTCCGTCCGTCTCAGGCCGTTCCTCTCCCACTTTCTCTTGCTCCTCTCTCATGCCCTTGATTGACTACCAGGTCAGATAAGAAATTAAGACCAGTGAAATCAGAACCAGACCGCACCTGTCCCCAACGCAGCCAGAAGAGAACTGAAATAAAGCACTTACGAAACTGAGGTGATCATAACCTTCAAAACGCCGAACTCCCCCAGCTGTCTGCTCTCACAGACCAGGGCACTACAATGGGGAGCTGGGCAAGAAGGCCCAGGAATCTATTTCTAATGAAATGCTGTCACTTTGGGAAAGGCTAAAGCAGTCTGCAGACTGAAGATCTGTTTTTAGCAACAAAGCTTCTGAAAATAGACATGACACTACTATTTAGTTCATCGGGTTACAACTCAGTAATAGAGGGATCGCTTTACTGCTATTTAATTTGATGCTGTAAAGGGGGAAGATACTGCTGTTATGAACGGAGGATTACTTATCTAGTATCTACTTATCAGCAATTGTCGTGGCAAATGTTTATTCTAGTGGAACGTGTTTTTCTTGTAAGTCATGGAGAATACTTCAATCTAAGGATTCAGGTGCATGAGTTGCATTGCAGGTCCTGGTCCTAAATGCATACGTATGTATAAAACCACACGGTTCCATACACTCAACACTACAGTCATCCTTTTGTTAGCAGTACATTTCAGGAACAGTCTGGTTTAACTGACGCAGACACAGCAGTAATCAGATAACTCCTCCAGCTGAAGCGCAGGTAACTCTGAACCTTTCCAGATTACTGGCCAAAGAGATGCAGGCGCCAGAAAAAGCGGCAGGGCTGCTACAGAGAAAGCACAACCAGACCATGACAGTCTTTAAACCCAAAGAGGTGCAGGAGAATAGCAGTCTTTTTGCAACCCGAGGCAGGAAGCCAGGCTCCCAACCCCATCCTCCAACCCCATGACAGAGATAGAAGAGGGAAGGGGAACGCCAGACTGTACAAGCAAAGGGCAAACATCCCACTCAAGACCCTGTTCGTGTACCCCAGCAAGGGGCCCATGGGCCCTCCAAAACAGACCACGTAAATCCCTCTGGCCAACTCTGTTAAACAATATAATTCTGCACTTGGAAATGAAAGAAAGCAAATCCCAAAAGTAAGGGTCAAAAACAGGAGCACCTGAAAGATGCTTACTGTTCCTCAGCATCCAGAAACCTGGAAATATAAATGCAATTCAAGAAAGTGGAAGGGGCACTGGCAGAAGTTAACTTTATATGAGTAGATATAGTTGGAAACAGTATTTTTGTATTTCAAACTGGTATGAAAGCAGCAGGCATTTGTAGTACAGACAGAGGTGTTATGTACTGTAGAAAAGAAGAATTATCCCAACACAAACGATGTCACATAACGACACACTGTAAATAGGCATGGCTGGGATTTCCCTGGTGATGACCAAAATAAATGAGTTGCTAAAATACACAGAAAATAAAAAGTGAAGCTCAAAAGGATAGGCATTGCTGATGGAGAAGTACATGTTTGAAATTGTTTACAAATAGCCTTCCTGCTGAAAAATAAATCTTTCTGCAGATGCCTCTACTGTAGGTACCATAAATTAATATTCCTTTTGTGAGTGTGGATACTCCTACTTTATTAATGTCTGACTGGTGTCTTTTTATACTCAGAGCACAGGCTTCATTCAAAGTTCACCTCATTCAAAATTTGACATGAGACAATTTGATCTTTTGTTGGTCATAATTTGCTTCTCCTTCAAAGGATTTAATAACCTGACTTGAATCGTACTGATTTACCACTCATTGGGGTGGTATCAAAATTGGGCTTTCTGTAAGCATGCAAATTCAGAGTGCTTGAGGAAAAATATCTTCAATTATTAATTAGTGCACAAAGGAACAATAACGAACATATTGCTTTTTATAGGACACACAAGCTGCATCGTGTAAGTGTTCTGCATTACAACAGCACATTCAGGAAGAAGATGGCTGAGACATCTTCAGGCTGAGACTCCACAGTTTTAAGTATATATTTACAGCTCTTGTAGTGGGCTCAAGGCTGCTAAATTAGATCTCCAGCTCTACTCAGTGCAAGCAGAGAACAGCATCTCAGAAGGAAAATAAATAATAATAATAATAATAATAATAATAATAATAATAATAATAGTCTCACCTGTCTAGCATCAGGAAATTGTGGATGGAGTAGCAAACACAGCAGGGGATATCCTGGGCTGAGGTGTCTTTTATCAAGGCAGCTCAGGATCCAAAGACCAAAATGTTTTCTGCAGTATAACTACACTTTCTTTGGAAAAACAGGCAGGGATCACCTCCTTTCTTTGAAACAAGGTTGTGCAAGCCAAGGTGGACGCAATCCCCTTTGTAAAACCCTAATGAGCCAAGCACTAACGTAGAAACAAACCCATACTACAAAAAAAAAGAACACAGAAAAGAGAATGTCTTCCATATAGTACTCTAGATTTCCCGAATTCGAATTCCCTTCATAAGCCCAAATATTTGCAGCTTCAGAATGAAATGAAGTTATGAAATACTCCTCCCATTTGGAAAGAAATACTGTCAGATGTGCAACAAATGCTACACTTCAAAGCAAGAACACAATGCAAACTAGTCTGTTCTGAAAGAAAAAAACAAAAACCCTGAATAAAAATGACGTTTCATTAGGTAGCAGTCTGTTTATGGTTTGTCTGGTTTACAACCATAACGTAACCCCTTTGCTTATTAAGTTGTCAGAGGAACACAGATTAGCACATAGATTAACAAGGAAAACATATACTACCTTTCTAAAAGAATTACCCATTTCAATTAATCACTGAAGTGTGAATGAAGTCACAGGGCATCTGCAAAGAATTTTCACATACTCTCTTCTGGCTGCATGCGCAGTTACACATATTAAGATAAACATTTGAAGATCACCACTGATTTGACTCTTCTGCTGAGTAAAAAGTACTAAATGACACGTTAGGATGCAAATAAAACACAAAGTACTTTCTGAGTTTCCACAGAGAACAACAGGGAATCATCAATGGAACAAGTGAAAATACCTGCATAGGTATGAAAGAGTAGAAGAACAGAATTGCATAATTAGATCTGGCTCAGGTATTTAGTGCTGCCACTCAAAGCTTTTTAGTGGAAATTAAGAGACAGATGTATGTACAGGTAGTTCCACAGCAGATCATTTGTTCCTGCTTATAGGCATTTGTTCCTGCATCTATATGTACAGATCCTTCATTAGCCTAGACTGTATATTATACCACTGTATCAATATACATTACACTGTTAAACACTTCCATTAGAAAGCCATGGTTAAGGAGAAAGAGCATGACACTGCGATGCATCAGCCCCTATGCAAAAACCTAGTTCAGGATTGAGCAAGTTACTGTATCTCAGACCAAAATCAGGATGATACGTCACTAATCCACTGCGATTAGCTATTCTCTAGGGTTGTAAGGCGCTCTGTAAGTCCAAAACATTTTAAAGAAATTTGTGGCTGCTTAGTACTTCACAAATAGGTTCTTGAAACCTCCTCTTGCAACATATGTCCCTGGCACCTAAACTATAGACAACATCCAGCTGTTAACTGCATAAGCCTCTGCCACAAGGCTGAGCGCTTCACGTCCCACCCAACAGAGGACAGGGTGTGTGCAAGCATCACAGCCGGTGGGGACGCTGAAGCAGGCTGTTCACCACCCTCTGGGAAAAGATCTGGAGGAAGAACCTACAGAACAAAATATCTTAGTTACAATTTATGGTTTTTTTCAGTCCAGAGCAATAATGAGAAGGAGAGTGGGAGAAGAAATATTAGGTACACTCTTCATATTAAGGGGAGCACTCTGCACCTCAGATCATCTACTCCCTATTAGGCTCTCCATCCTTATCCCTGTGTAAGTATACTTTAGGAAAAACTAAATAGCATAAACAATTTTTTATTTCACACTGAGATTTCAGTGAGAACAGCAGCAGCAGAGAAAGATTAAAATACGTAAGACTGTATTTTAAGTTTTGGCTCTGGACAATAGAAATAAAATGCACATAACTCAAATTATAAGAAATTGTGTGCACTATAAGATCAGCTGTTATTTCAATGTTTATCAGTGATGGGACAGTATCACTTAACATGAAATAAGCTGAGCATTCAGAAGACCTAATAATCTGAGGCTTGTCTTCAGGTTAGGAATACATTGCAGACTCTCTGCCATTTTAAAAAAAACATGGATTTAAAACCAAAAAGACTAYATAATTGTTTATGGGTAATGCACGACTACATCTGGAAAAGTGAATTCCATTTACAAGGCAACAGCATAGAGAAACACCTACAAAGGGGTTTAACTTGAATAAGGTAATTCAGGCTAAATAATGTAGTCATTCAGACCAAACCTGAGTAAAATACAGACCAAAATTAAAATACAGACCAAAAAGTTTTAACATGTGACCAGCTTTGTGCACCATGCGGTTTACCTGCCTTTGACTGCTCCTACAGGACAAGACCTAACACATGCTTAAGTCTTTTTAGGACTGTGGCTAAAATCAGCTCTGTAGTAGTTTCTTCTCTAGCTTCAGACATAAGCTATGACCATAAAGTTCCTATGAAAGAAAGTATTTCTTATCACTCTAGTTGTGCAGAGCTGCATGTTTCTTTTAATATGTCAAGTGATTTTTTTAAACATCTCCATAACCTAAGTGCCATACTGTTAACCATGAGATCTGTTTTGAATTTGAAATA
>JAYKAV010002813.1:317969-343363 GCA_035582835.1 Phoebastria nigripes | reverse complement strand
GGGGGGAGGAAGGGAATAGGACAGGAGGGAGAGATAAATCCTGTATTTTTCTTTATATTTTACAAATTTTATTACTTCAGTCAAAAAATGTGACTGAAGCAATAAAATGTTACTGTTGCTCAGTGTAATGGTATGTGTTTGAAATACAACCCATTTGCTCTTCATTCACTTCATCAGAGTTTTGGCAACCACTAAAGGCTTCAAGTATGTGTGTAGAATATTCCTTATGCTATCATATCCATATTATTTCTCCACTTACCATTTCTTAATGAGCTATTTTTAACAGTTGCCCACTTATCAGTTTTCTATTTATGGCTATGTGCCTTCCTCTGTCTAAAAACATTTAATGAGGTTTATGAAACCCATTTGCAATGCTTTGAATGCTGGCAGCAGCTACAAGAGGGAGATCAGAAACCATAGGTGCAGCTCTTCTTCCAAATCCCCATCCTGACTACAGACTAGTGGTCACTGCCAACTCACATGAAATATGGTTAACTATGCAATCCCAGCAATTATACAGATGACAGGACACAGCTTGAGTTTGTATCATGACATTGCTCCATTGACCCTCTCTCCGACATTAGGGACATCACCTCCAGGAATCATGGAAAGCAATGGGAACGCTGAGGAGGTAATATACTCCAAGTTCAGTTGGGTATTTGGGGAGCTCCAAAAGGCAATGTGGCAAGCTGATACTTAGCTACCTTGTTTATCCCTTGTTCTGGCTCCCTCATATTTATCTAGCTGTTTATGGACACCTAAAAGCTCCAAAAGCTGTTTTCTTTGGCTGTGAACTACAGTCTATAAAATACTGCTCAGTAAGGGGATCATATCTGTGTCCTTTAATACCTAGCCAGGTGCTCTTCAGAGTTGGCAGCAGTGCCTTTACTGATAGCTTTGCATTTTATGTCTTTTCCTTTACCATTACAATGCAGACTGCTGTTCAGCTATTGCTCCCTCTAAATCATGCATGATTTTGGCTTGTGGTAAAAGTAATTCAAAGACTATTTCCCCCAAGCAGTATGCCATACCTGCTAAAAGCACAGGAACAAAAAAGCAGGGAGTACAGAAATTCCCATGTAATTAAAATGAGTTCGGGTTTTTTTCCTAACTTCTTAGCTACCTAAAGGGCAAGAATTATGTTTCGCCAAAGCTTGAAAAACTCCATTTCTACAACCAGCAGAACAAGATCAGTACAGGAAACACTGCAGAGTGGTCCTACAAGAATACATTTGGGCACAACAATCAGTATTGCATTGCAATCTTTCCGGCACATTTTGCTTCCTAGTGCACCAGTACTGTAAAGGACCAATTGCTGATTTTGATATATTTTCCTTAGAATAATGGCAATAAGACCAAGACACAACAATTTCCCAGAGCAAACCCCCTCAGAACAGCAGCGGATGAATCTCTGCCACAAAGTTCTGCAAAGGATGGGGATTTTCATTCTGGTCAATTTCAGTAATTTTTTAACATTAAATTTCCTGCTCACTGACAAAGTTCAGTGATGATCACAGCTCCCTGCCCCCCCGCCCCACTTCCATCTTATGAAACTCTACATTTCAATTAGATTGGGTTATGGTGAATGAGTTACTGAAATTTTCTTGTATACTTCTTGTTTCCCCTACTGCTTCATACAAACAGCTCAGTGGATATCTGTGATATGTGACAGCTGTCAAGAAGGGCCATGTTCCTGGAATGCAGCACGGAATGCCATCCACAGCACAAGGATCATCTCTTCGCATAGGCAGGAAGGGTACACAGACCTTGGCTCAGTTCAGACACGAGAGCTGACACAACAGGTTATCTATTCGCCAGAGTCACCTAGGAAAACTTGCGTACTATGACAAGGTCTCAGGAGGTCACTCATCCYGTTTCAGAGAAGCATAACAGGACATCAGTGTCTAGGAACCACTGCAAAGGCATGTTAAATAATTTCCAACAACTTTAGAAGAAATCATTGAATAGACTTTTCCAAGAATTGCCTGTTTTTTCTGCAAAGTTTAGCATAAATGAAGTATGTACCAGTGGTGAGCAACTGAATTATCAACCAATAAAAAGTGATTAAATTCACCAGGGTGGTGTCTCAGGCCAAACATAGAGATAAAATAAGCTCTGGTATTGTCCAAGCACAGCAGCAAAGTAGAAACTCTTCCATTTACCTTTCAGTACATCAGTGACATGCAGTTTTCATTCCCCTGAACAAAAAAAATCTCATTTCTCATAACTAGCATGACATTCAGGAGGCATCTCTTGTGGCACTAAGTAAAATCTCTGATATGGCACATTTACGTAAATGACAACTTACGTTCAATCCACAATGACAAACCTCATAGGAAATGTGGAAATAACTGATTTCCCAAAAATGTTCACAGTATTTTTCCCATAAAGTAACCTGTTCCACAAAGAGTTCTGAACTGAAAAAAATAATTTATAAGGACCACACTAATTTACCGATCATGTCCTTCAAATTTAAACATTTTTCTCTATTCCACCAGCACAAAGCAGAACATGGATCACCAAGACCAGTATTTTGGGGAACAAATGCATTGCATAAGAGAAGACCAGACGTCATGCATGTTTGCAGCTATACAGGGGTAGATAAAAATGGCAAAACAGGTAATTTCCATGACACGTATACATGGACACTATCCCTTGTTGATCTTGGCAATATTTCAAAGGGAAGATTTCAAGGATTAACTGTTCAATCAATCAGATTTTATGACATTATGCCAACTGGCTCCACAAATGTACTTGCAATCAAATTGCAGGAATAACAATAAAAAAGATTTAATCTATTGTTAGCTCTTGTGCCAGAATGCGCACAAAAAAGTTGCACACTTCGGCAGGAACAACCTCTGTGTTTTAGAAACTCCTCACCTGCCTCAGTCTGTAGCAAGGGTAGACTGTGAACAGCTCTTGCTTGTGTTTGGAGGTATGTTCATATATGAAAGTGCCCTTCTGCACCCCACTCTGAGCATACTGAACCAGAGCTAACGAGAACTGACCCCTTTGCCGCCAGAGAACAAAATCCTTGCCAAGTGTGTATCTACCCCCAGTGCTCCCTTCGAGACCCAAGAGAAGGCTACATATATGCAAAAAATGGAGGTAGAAAAAAGATGCAGCCTGAAAGCAACCTTGTGTGCCGAACAGGGTCTATCTTATTCCTAGAATAATAAAATTGCATCAATAAGCCCTAATCAGGGCTGTGTGCCCCTGGAGATTGTCATCATAGGCACAGTCATGCTATAAAAAGACAGTACTGTCCCCAAAGAGCTTAAAACTGAAAGATAGTAGCAAACAGGTACAGAGAAGCCAACACCACCCCCAAACCAGTTCCCAAATAATGACAGTTATCAGACAGATAGAAATACAAGATAAAGAACATGATCTACCATCTCTTCTTTTAGCAAGTAGCAATTTTAGCAGGAGGAGGGGAAGAAATCGACTATCAATTCTGCTCTACAGTATTTCCTCAGTAAGAACCAAGCCTGTCATGACTCAAGGTGTGCTTTATTTCACACATATAAGCAGTGCAATTGATTCCAGGTGATGTTAGCTTACTTCAGGTTAAGCAAATGCATAAGTGCTTTGTTGAGTGAAGGCCAAACCCCACATATTTCATTGCAAATCATTTGAGTGGGATCAGGACAAACAATGATAGTCTTCTCATGCTCAGAGAATCCCACAGAAAGTCTCACTGAACCCAGTTACCCAGTGGTAACAGCTATTTGGTATCACACTTCAGCTATTTCTAATGCTCTTTCTGTAAAAATAAAAGCAGCTGACAGAGAGCTAGCTTATTTAAGGGGTGGAGAGGAGAGATTTGGTGGGGGAAAAAAAAAAAAAATGGTAAGGGTAAGGCTGGGATGCTCTGGCCCCAGACTGTTCTCCCTGTCTTAGCCTTCTAGGTCACAGGCCAGCTCAGAGTATGAGCCTGGAAAAAGCTTCTTACCTTTATACTTGAGTCATACCAGGATATGGAGTTAGTCTCCCATATATAAAAATATATATCAAATACCCTTGTAATAGATACTATTAATATATGCAAATTATCCAATTTATTTTTCTTTAAAATATTACTAATCTTCATCCTAGCACTTTGTATCAAATATCTTGATGAAAACAGATTAGCCAAACTTGATATCTCTGTTTGATTTGCTTCCCATTCTACTGAGGCTGCAATCGTAGCCAGCAAGGCCAAGAATCCGGGTAGAAGACTGTTTGACATGAGCAGCAAGTAATCATTCACAGCCCATAACTTGTCCTGGATGACAGCTGTGAAGTCACCTTGGACTGCAAAATGACAGTTTTAGTTTAACAGCTTTGCCCCTGTATTTGTAAAAAATGTCTTGAGGACCCTCCTACACCCTCTACAGCTATAGCTTTCCCACAGTTTTCTGTGGGGTTTTCCAGAGGTCTGAGCAGAGAAAGTCAGGGTCCTTTGAACAACGCAGCACCCTCTCCTCTGTAGCACTGAGGAGGAGATTATTAGCACAGTCAAACCTTGGGAACAAAAAGAAACTTTTTCACTATGTTACCTGTATATTTTTATGTCTAGAGTTGATATATTCACATCGATTAAAGTCATTGTAAACCCAAAAGGAAGAGATGCTGAACTATATATGATTATACTAAATAAGGAATTCTTAAGCCGAAAGTTTGAAGCATGAGTTTCTGTTGTTAGTAGATGGAAGTGAAGAACCATAGAATAAAATCAGGCTGGAAGGGGCCTCTGGAGGTCATCTGGTCCAACCCTCCCACTCCAGATATGGCCAGCAAGATAGAGTTCATGAAAAGCGAAAGGAAATTCAAATATGCACTGATGCTACAACCCTTTGATATCCAGGATTAAATGAGAAATTTACCTCTTTCTCACAGAGTAAATAACCTAACACTCCAGATCTCTTATTAGAGCAATTTTTCATTTATGCTTCACCAGACATTGCACAGACAAGCAGCAGCGATGTAGTCTTTTCCCCAAACTGCTTACAGTTTGGACTTAGGTAAAACTTAGGTGAAATAGTTGAAAAGCTCTGAAGTGGACTTAATTTCTTTTTAGGAGAGAGCAATTAAGGGACCTAGAATCAGAGTTCAAATATACATACACATACACACACACGTGTGTACATGMGGAATAAAGCACTTCTCCTCACATCAATATATTTTCCAGCTAAATATCTTCCAGTAAAAATAGCGACCTATTGTTGAGTGATTTGTTCAAAAACTGTTCTGCATAACTGTATTAAAAAAAAAATTAATGGGATAAGTTCATTCCTTTTGTAATTCTACTTACTTTCCCGTATCTACAGTCCAGACACTTGGGGAGGGAGAGAAGAAGAAAAAAAGAGCGGAGAGAAATCAAGAATATTTTAAGCATAGTCTTTGGCAAAAAGTCTAGATCAAATTGATAATCCTGCAGACTGCTGTGCATTCTCCATCACAGTCTTTAAAAAGTGAAACAACCATACTGTACTTCCAAAAATAATATTCAGAAAATAAGACTCAAGATAACAACACAATTTTATAAGAGTCCTGATAGTTTAGTCAAAAATGAAAAGTGCTGCCCTGTCTTCTCACTGTGCTTTTCTTGTCACCTTACCAGGTTTACAGCCTCTGTTACTGGAGAATAAAGATTTTAAAATTCTCACTATTATACAAGACAAAACAGTATTTCTTGACATGGGAGAGTAGCTATCCTCAGATATTCACTAGTGCAAAGAACACTGCAGCGGTATGAGCTGTAGTTCAGCTAGGAAATTCCCTCACTAGGATAAGTAATCCTTTTCTCTAGGAACAGAGACACCTTCTCCTGTGGCCCTGCTCTGGTTTTCCCCATACATCCTCTTACACATACACCCAACCTTCTGCTTCACCTCCATTACCTCAAACGTTGCAGAAGTAATCATTCTGCTCAATCRTCATTAGGTTTTTCCTTATATACATGAAGAAAAGGAGGCACAAAAACATGAAGGTTAGTCAAATTAACATGCTGTGAGCAAGGAAGGAATAAAACTTACTTCCTGACCCCAGGCTTCCTTGAAGTTTCCTTCTATGATGGTTTTTACCCTGAAGTTCTTTTGGAAAGAGAATAAACTGAAGAATATTAAAGCGCGGTAGTTCAGAAAAGGAAGGAAAGCAGGAAAAAGGCTTGTACCTAAGTCAACAATCCAGCCAGAGCTTGGGTTAAAGCCTAAGAGGTCTGCGTCTCAGCAGCCCTGTAGTTTTAAGGAAGAGCTATAATACCCACTTGCAAAGCGTACCTGATCTGGCTCTGTGAGACGCCCATGCACAATGACAGCCGCCATCCATTGCTCCATTTACTCCAGTGGAACAGTAGGGGATCTGAAGACTTTGGCAGAGCAGGTGGAAAACATAGGTGCCAAAACGATAACCCTTCATGGAGCTTTGCTTAGTTCACTTTGTTTAAAAAAAAAAACAAACTTATGAATCACATTTTAAATACCTTAAAATTACATTAAGCTTGCAAAGTCAAGCATTCAAAGATGCAGGAAAACACCAGAGTTAAGGTTTTCTGTGCAAATTAAATTAGTCTCATAAGACGTAGGCATTACAAAGCTTATCTCTATTCTAAGGTGCAGTCTTTCATTACTTTACTATTTACTCCTCCTCTCTCCTCCCCCCCAAGTAAGATCAAACGCTGCCTGCCAAATTTCAAGTGGAAAAGCATAGACTGCAAGGTTGCCTCTTTTTTTTCCTCTTTTCTTTTCTTTTTTTTTTTTTTCTTTTTTTTTTTTTCTTTTCTTTTTTCCCCTCCAGTGAAGCAAGATGCAGGACATTTTCCCTTTGTAATGTGAACAAAACAATATCATTTTCTGTCAGCTCATTCTCAGCAGTACACTGATTTAAGATTGGCTGAAATCCCCCCCTCCCCACCTCTCCTGAATGAAGACACTCGTCTGGAAAATCTCAGCCTAAACTATTTAAGCTTTGGCAGAGTTAACACAAGCAGTTAAAAACATGACCTTCTGGCTGAAAGCGTTAAGCAACCTTAAGCATAGGTAGCGTTAGCAGCCCTGTCCATCACACATAAACACAAACAGAAGAATGAGATCATAATAATCTGACGTTTTTACAGAGTGGGAAGGAGATCCACTGGCAGAGCTGTGTGAGGAATATGTTTAATGCCTCTTCCAGCCAATGCAATGGCATCCTTCAGTAACAGGATTAACAATAGATATTTGCACATTTTCCTACAACAGCTCTGCCAAAGCAACTTGGCCCTGGCCTTCCAAATCTTCTGTCGTACCCTCAATTACACTACACCAGCTCTGGGAAGACATAAAATATTCCTTTCCTCAATACACGCTGAGGAAAATGTTTATAGAAGGGTTTTTCTTCTGCCCACATATGTGGTTTTCATTCCCATTGGAAGACTACCTTTGGCAGAAGTTCAATATCCCAGAGATCCTCCTCTTCTCTCTTCCTTGCATCCATTTACTATTTACCTGGCTGTTGTCCCACATCAGGTGCTGCTTTGCACTAGAACATACAACTACAGTAGTCATTCCTCCTCTGATCAATAAAAGGAGATTCCTTCTATGCATTCAAAAACCACACTCAGCTAATTCAGTCACAAGTTACTGAACCAGCTGCAAGAACCACCAGGGAAATGCACTCTCTCTATCTTATGCAGCATATGTAATTAATGGTCCCTTCTGCCCTCCAGAATTATGAGCCTCAGAATCTCAGTAATAAACRAATTATCCAGAAACTTGTTCTTAGGTTAGTATTATTCAATTAAGACATATATAAGATTATCAATACTAACAGGTTGGCTTGGTTTTGGTGTTGGTTTGTGTTTTTTTGGTTGGTTGGGGGTTTTTTTGTTTTGTTTTTGTTTGTTTGTTTGTTTTAAGAGAGGGAGCACTGCTACTTTAAAAGAATAGCAGCCAGGTGAATGGTAGTAATGTGAAGGTAATGTTCGCTGATCATCAAAACAGGATACACACACAACGTTTATGTCAAGCAACGCCATGGGGAAAAGCCATGTCCTTCCACTCTCCCACTGCAGAATAGGTTCAAACCAGCTGAAATTGGCTGTCAGGTATTTGCTCCCCTCAGCTGGGGCACCCCGAAAGCTGCTCTGCACTGCCACTGCACAGGGGAAGGACCACTGGCAGCTGCTAGAGCTCCTCACAGGTGGCATCTGCACACGTAGCTCAGCAGCACTGGGGAGCTGCTCGTCTAGCACTGGTCTCCCACTTCCTTGCACTGGAAAGGAGCTGACTAAATTCAGCAGTGAGCAGGGGTGAGTAATTTTAGACTTAAAGCTCACCAGTCTGCATTGCTGGTGTTTCACAGGCTGTGAAGCACACCTCCCCCATCCTGCTCTAAAATCTGCATAATTTATAATCATCCCCCACTGCAACATTATGGACAAAGTAAGCAGGTTGATCTAGCTCAAGGACAGCTTTACAACCAAAAGCTCATTTCAAACCATGTCTCACTTTGGGGTACTCTCTCCGTTTCCATCAGGACGGTTCAAGTTCATGGCCTAGATGATCTCCTTGACTGCCTGGCTTCTGGGTCTGCCTCGGGACATCACCTGCCTCGGGACATCACCAGAGGCCCATGAAATCACCCCCCGCCAGGATCAACACCTCCGAGCAGCCTCTGCGCTGTTTCAAGTAACCACTTCTAGGCAGCCACAAGGTCATTTGGTTGAAGAGGGAAATGTTTGGTTTGTGTTAGCTAAAATTAGTCGGCGGGTGCAAGGTATTCTTTTACTTTAATGTTAGAAGCTTGAGAGTAGCTGGATGTTCTAAATGGAAAAATTATTAATATAACAAGGAAATATCTTCCTTTCAAAAGTGCCATGTCCTCCATGTGGCACAGTGCTCACAGTTGTCCTAGATAGGGTAGGGTTTTAAACACAGCAGTCGGAAAGCTCCAGTTTTATACTTTTTTTTTTTTTAATTTAATATATTTTAACCAGTTACTGCATTAGGTTTTGTAACAATTGTCCAGGTAAAAGCTACCTGGGAAAAGAGCTCTTAGAAAGAAAACATTAATGATCAACAATTAATGTATTCTGCATTTTTTTTTTGCATCAGAAAAAAAGAACAGTCAACCTTTTTTTCCTCCCCAATGCTTACTTAATATTTTTACTTTCTTGAAGAAAGCAATTATATAATAAACTGTATGCAGAAGTGAGGGAAAGAAAAGCACTTACCATATAACAGAAATAAGTAGCAAGCATTTATTTTCTTTGTGGTATGATGTCACTTATTTTGCCATCTGCAGCCAGCTTAAAATCAGGGTTTCCATAGAATAACATGTCATCTCACAGCCCACGCAGAACTTTCCTACACAGGACACTGCACAAGCTGTTGCGCTGGACAGTCGCTCTCTGAGCTTGTGTGCTCACAAGTCCCTGAGCTGGTTTAGGCCACAGTAGCTTTTCTCCCACTTTGCCTGCAAAACATGCCAGCAGGGGTCTTGGCAAAATGGGACTAGTACCATTATACTCGTGTAATTATGTGTTGATATAAGCACACCTTTTCACAGATCTTCAACCCTATGTGTTCCCTAGATGTATGATTATTTTTTTTAAGGGCACAAAACAGTCCATTGCAAGCAAAGTAACATTTAAAAAAAATAAGTACTTGTTACTTCACCCATGACAAAACCAGAACATAGATGGGCAGCCAGGTTTCTGTTCCTGCAGCCCACCTTCTCTTTGAACTGTACCTTCTCTCCCTTTTGTGCAGCCAGTTTCCCACATCCTCAGCAAGTCCTGATCCCTTCACTTTCCTGCTCAGCTGGCTGGAACATACAGCAAATTCACCACTTTTTTTGTGTGTTCTATTTGGAGATTTCCTGTTCTTCCTTCAGACATGGCTGAAGTTCAGAGTCGAGTTCCAAGGTGGTCCCATTCAAATGGGAGACACAAAGGGTAAACGATGATTTACAGGAGATATTTAACCCTATTCTGCCAAATATCAAGGGATTACACTGATGATACTGCAGCATCATAGTTGTCAGCAGGGATTGATAATGAGCATGTGGACAGATTCCCTATATTATCATAGACTCAGGACAAATTTTGCACATGGGAAAGGAGGAAAGCTTTTTTTTTCCCCACTTACTAAACAGGAGGTGCAACATTCAGCCCATCTGTAACATGAGTTCACTTCTCCATGAGTTTCATTCTTCTCTTAGAGGTATATTATTTCAATAATTCTGCCCAGGATAATCCAGTATTTGGGATTAGCRGTACGGAACCTTTGAGAGCTAGAAAACCACTTTATTATGAGGCCAAGTGATGAAGAAATACAAAAAAACCCACAGCTTGACAGACTGACATTTGCACTCTGATACATTAGTACACAATATTGGTTTTGACATAACTTGAAGTCTTGGTGTAACTACGCAACATCAGAAATTAATGACTTCCTATTTCTATTCATTCCCCCTTCACTTCAGAAACTGTTTCATTAGGGGCAATCTCAAAAAAAAAAAAAAAAAACMAAACAGATAGATACCCGACTTTTCTCTAATTCACCAAACCACACCAACTTAACAACAACAAAGAAATCAAATCAAGTCAATCTATTCCCTATTATTCAATCCATTTCAGGAATTTGCATGATCTAAGGCATATCACAAGTATCCCAAGTAGCAAGAGCTGTGAGGAAAAAACTGCATCCCTCAATCTTTCAATGTAAACAGAGTATTGTGCCTCAAAGTAAAGGTTGCTGCAATATTGACACAATTCCGGCATTACATCAGTAGCACCAGTTTTTACAGCATGGAAAAAATCAAGCCCTGGCACATCAGTTTGCCTTTATCAGCCAAGTTGCCCCCCCAGTTTTTCTCTTAGCATAAATCTCAACTCCCAAAATACAAAAGTTAAAGGTGCAGTCTTCCTTACAGAATTAACCCAGAATTTGGCAAGACTTGGAAAGCCTTTAATAGTTAACTCCACATCTGCTTCCATTTGTTGGCATTTTTTAATTCTAATTGAAAAAATGAAAAGCTGTAAACTGGATGACAAACATGGACATCAACTATTAATGTTTCTGTTCGTTTGCCACGCAAAACAAAAATTCCAGTTTACTACTTTATTTTTAGATATTGCTTGCTCATAAGCAGCCTTGTATCCTCATCTGTGCGTTTTGAACTTGAAAGAGTTACACTCCAGATTGCAATTACACTTTGCAGCTGCTCTAGGTATAACATTTTAATGTCATTTCAAAGGATACAGTGTATTGATCTTTACATTCTACGAGCAGATGTGCAAAAAGCAGAAGAGTAGTGAATTTTTTTGTTTATTTTTTTAGAAAGGAGAAATGTGTTAGGATCTTTCTCTGTGTCAGAGAAGTTTTTGCTTAGGAAAAAATAAAACAGATGATAACAACTATAAAGGGGGGGATGGAGCGATGACAGAGAAGCGTTGAAGTGCAGCTGCTGCTCTCGCTGTCTTTGAGGTTGCTGGAGGGAGCTATAATGGACAGGCAACTTGACATATGCTCCTAAACACCAGCCTGCAGAAAAATGAACCAGTGGGTTCTTGTTTTACATGTGTGGGGAGGTGAACTTGCCTTGGCAAGTTTGGCAAAATTGATCTTAAAATATTGTACATGCTGGGGAAGAACTCCAACAGTGCAGATTCCCCAAGAATAAACAATGGGGTGAGTGACCACAAGCCTTCTTTTTCCACTCTAGAAAAGTATTAAGGGTCCAAAATTAACCAAATCACTGAAAAGTGTAATAGAAATCCACATCTGGATGCTGAAAGCAAACAAATTGAAGTGAAAGTCACAATTCTTTTCAATAGAACTGGTACTCAACCAATGGCACAGTTCTCTTAGCACCTTCCCACCCCGACTAGGTAACTTCTTTTTTTAAACTAAAGTAGGCAACCTGAAAAGGTATGGAGCTCAATATACATACAGCGAAGGGGCAAAATATAATGACCTATAACAGCTAGAAGCTGAAGGAACCTTATTTAAATAGTCTCTTCTCAGCCTCCAAGTCTTTGAATAACCTCATCAAGTTCAAAGAATAGAGTAAGAAAAAGTTAAGGACAGCTGCTCCTCCACAAAACTATAATGGTGCAGGTTTTTTCTCTTTTTTTTTTTTTTCTCTTTTTACTTAAGTGACTTTATCCACAGAACATAAATAGGTCTGGTCCATAGCATCTAGCCATAAACTCAACTGCTTGGGGCATAGAAGCAAGAAAGTCTACTAAAAACTGAGAAGTAACATCCACACCAAAAGAAACACAGGCTAGCCGTCTTCTCTTTAAGATTTTTTTATTATTTATGGCCTAGTCTTATTATAGCAACATTCTGCAGACTTTTTTCTGTGTCAGAATATTTAATAAATGTTGTATATTCTCAAACTATAGGTGCATGGTATCAATAAACTATGCAGTGAATGTAACCTTTGTCTTCTAACCCATGTTTGCAAATGACTTTCTAGCATTTCACTGAACAGGTGAGAAACGTACAAACTGACACGCAAGTAATGCGGCAATCTGACACTCCAGTCCAGACTACAACAGAGACACAAACATATGAAAGAAGCTATTGTAGCTAGTTAAAATAATCCATTGAAGATAACCAACATTTTAAAACATTTCATCTGAGAATACATCTCATTTCAGCTGTGGGCAGGTTTTGGTCCAGAAGCTGGATTCTACACTCACGAAGCAAACAAATGAGCTAAAGAGAACAAATAATAAAATGCACCTAATTGAATCCCTCATTGTTGAAACCAAATAAAATCTTCTTAATCATGCCGATATCTGTGATCGTATCTACTTCGGCAACTTCTGAGTCTAGGCTTTTTTGTTAAATACCAGCAGTCAGCCACACACAGCTCATCACATTATAAAAAAATGTAGAATCTAATCACAAAGCAAACATTCTGCTATAGTATCTCTGTAGAGCAAAATAATACTGAAGGGCCACAGCCTCCTCTCAAAACATGCATGAAATTGCCATTGACATCTGCTGGGACTCAGCGTGCAGTGGAAGAGTAGGATGTGGCCTCAGAAACAAACCGCTTCAGAGTGGTTCATAAACAGCATACCAGCTTAGGGGCAAATCCTGCACCTCTTGCTCATACAGAACCTCCACAGGTCAGCAGGATAGTTTAGTCTGGAACAGGAGTTCAGGAGTCAGATTTTTATGCTATTAAAAGTGAGATTAAAACAGATGCAGATTTAGACTTTCATTTACTTAGATTCATTTTATTCATTTAGATTATGAAAAGTGCTTTCCTTAAACAAAATCTGTTAAATGTTATAGTGTTGGGCTATGTCCCCTTTTCCTTGTATTTCGTACTTATTAAATGCTGAGTAATATGAACCTAACCATATCCTTTCCCTTAAAGCTAAAAAAATCTGGATAGTCTCTCTATCAGCAAATAAAGATAAGAGTAGCATGCTGAAAATGCCAATTTTACTGCATATTTCAAGAGGTGATAATGCACTTTTCATGGCAAATTCTCTCTTCTCTATCCAAAAATCAATAACTTAACCATGCTCTTTTTCTTGAAAAAAGCTGAAATTTTCTGAAAATATCAATTACAAAGCCATCTCTGTATTATTACAAATTTATGACATTTCAAGAGCACAAATAAGTTGTAATTATGGCATAGCGGGAAATGAGTAAATAGCCAACTATTTGTGGTGGGAAAGCTTTCAGGAAAAATAAACTTACGCAAGTACACATGCAAATGCTGAAAACTAATTGAAGAATGTGAAACAAGAGTGCTTTTGTACCTATGCAAAGGTTCATATTCAGCCAAGATTTCCACTTGAAGGGATGGAGCCTACAATGACTGAATACATGACATTTAGAAATAAAAGCAGCTGGCTATGAGGACTCTCTTAAAACTAATCAATTTTCCAATACATTTTATTATGGTTGTCAAAAATCCAATGATGCAGGTTAGTAGCATGTAGCTATAAAAAAAATCCACCATGGTAGATGCATAATCTTTGCTTATTTGAAAGTCTGACAGTTTCCCTTGATTAAAATAAGGATACTTCATTATGAGTATTAAGCATTGCTTTATGAGTTATGTAAAGTTTATGATTTTTCATTTATGCTTTAGAATCTTAACCACATTGTCTCACTTATGCATAATCCATCAACCCAGGTGACAAATAGTCTTCTATATTTACACACTAGGAATATACAAGGAGCGTACTGTATTAGCAGCTGAAACTACAAACGCCACTGTCAATCAAACCGGCTGGCATAGGACCATATTTCTTGTCACCAAGAGGCTTAAAGCAAAGAATCTGTGCCTAATTCTCTTAAACCTTACAGGTCAAAAGGTTTTAAAATTATTTTTGACACCATTTCTTTGCTTTGTCAACAGGCCTGAGTACTTTTTAACATGTAAAGGATATCAAAAAGCTGCTCATCGGAACAGTCTGGCATTAGCAATTTATGGGTTTAAAGTCTGGAGTGCACAGTAATTCCACTGGTATAACAGCATGCCATTCTGGAATGAGAGGATGGAGATGTGGCTGTAGGACTGTAACTTTTATTAATGCAAAACCTCCAAACGAATCACCCACACTCTCTGGGCAACCAGCACTTGCTGAGTCAAAGCCACCTCACAGCCTAAAGCTGCACGGCAGCACAAGACACTCTGCTATCATGCACAAGCTGTCACACAGCCACTTTCCTTCCCAGCAGTTTTATTCCTGTTTCAAGGTCTTGCTTCCCACACACACCCCCAAACACGCATATAGGGTCTCTAAATTGGCAGCATGACGTTCTCATTTGTTGAACTACTCTGCACATAGATAACAACCACCACCCTTGAAAAATCAGGGCTTTTTAAAATTTTCAGGAGCCCAGCTGTTTGAGCCTTTCTTACTAAAGATGCTGCTTTGCAGCAGGACAAAAGCCCCAGCTGAAGTTTTGGCCCCATCCTGATGGGCCAGCAGGAGGAAATGCGGTTCCTTCCCAGCAGAGTTCACAGTCCAGAAATTCTGAAAATACTGAATGACTGAAAAACAATCCCCCTACGCAAACTGCTGGCTGCAGTTCTTGGGGACTGTAGCCAGCATCTTCCACTCTCTGCCCAGCGCTTTCAAGTTACAGTCCCTGTGATCTGGTGAGGAGCGGAGACACGCCATGCAGCAGGCAGTGCAGCACTTCTCACAGAGCCAAGAGCTCGCAGTGGTGGGGTGCTGACCTGCCACCTAGAAATTACTACACAAATGTCTTCACAGTTTGTCCAATAGAGCAAGCCTGGTGCATCCTCCCAGCAGAGCGCAAAGCTTTCCAGCTGAAAACAAAGACAGCAGACTGGGCTGGGAGGTGCTGTAAGTGATGAAAAAAACTTACATGGTGAAGACAAAGAAGGTGAAAGTTGAATAACAGTGGGGGGAGCTTGAACTTGGTGGAGGGAATACAGATTTGAAGAGGAGAAAAAAGACAATAGAATAATGTAGGGAAAAAAAGACAAGATATCAAATAGGGAGAGGATGGGAAGGATTGAGTAGACAGAACAAGAAAAAAGGGAAATACATTGTATTTACAGTGAAGAGATCATCAGAACTAGAGTCCAGTGCCCCAACATTACATTCAGACACCAGAATAAAAACAAGCACTGAAAGAAGCTTAGAAATTCTGGAGTAGGCATGCCCGTTTGCCTTGCCCAGAGGTATGTATAGAATCATAGAATCATTTAGATTGGAAAAGACCCTTAAGATCATCAAGTCCAACCTAACACTGCCAAGTTCACCACTAAACCATGTCCCTAAGTGCCACATCTACTCGTCTTTACACATCTATATGTTTTTACACATCTACACCTCCAGGGATGGCGACTCAACCACTTCCCTGGGCAGCCTGTTCCAATGCTTGACAACCCTTTCAGTGGAGAAATTTTTCCTAATATCCAATCTAAACCTCCCCTGGCGCAACTTGAGGCCATTTCCTCTCGTCCTATCGCTTGTTACTTGGGAGAAGAGACCGACACCCACCTCGCTACAACCTCCTGTCAGGTAGTTGTAGAGCGCAGTAAGGTCTCCCCTCAGCCTCCTCTTCTCCAGGCTAAACAACCCCAGTTCCCTCAGCTGCTCCTCATAAGACTTGTGCTCTAGACCCTTCACCAGCTTCATTGCCCTTCTCTGGACATGCTCCAGGACCTCCATGTCTGTCTTGTAGTGAGGGGCACAAAACTGAACACAGTATTTGAGGTGCGGCCTCACCAGTGCCAAGTAAAGGGGCACGATCACTTCCCTACTCCTGCTGGCCACACTATTTCTGATACAGGCCAGGATGCCATTGGCCTTCTTGGTACTTCCCAAGACTTGCTATGAGGGGTCTCCCTCTCTTTTTCAGAGAACAAGGATTTGAGATCCTGTAATGAAGGGCATTACAAAACTATGAACACTATGAAAATCAGCTTCTTGCACAGGAACAGAGCTGATGCCTTGGCACTAGTGAAATCAGTGGTGCTTTGAGTGTGGTAAAGGAGGTGGTGATGATGAGAGCAGGTGCTGGTGTCCCTGCACCTCTGCTTTACTGCAGAGCTGTCGTTGCCAAAGACTACATTCTTCCCCTATTTTCAAAAGACTGTGCAACACTAACCTACACTTGTCCCCAGTGCTTTCCCAAATGTTAAACTTAAAAATAACTATTATTAATAATAACAATAATAATATGCAGCCTGGAAGACCCCGGCCTTGCTGGAGCAGGTACCTCCACATTCTTCTGCACCCTTACAAGAGTTAATTCTCCTGTCTGCCAAACTGCTTAGTTCAGACACTGGATCAGAGGGAAGAGGAGGAGGGAGGAGGAGAAAAGAGGGGGACGGTAGCCAAGACAACAACTCTATGCAACCCCCGGAAGTGCTCTGGGGCTGAATTTTGGCCCACAGCCCAATGCTAGTGGGTACCGCTGGCTTCAACTATATTAGATGAAATATTATCATAATATTATATCATAAGGTTATATCCATTTTCCTCCCTGCACTGTATGTGTGCACTGAGTCTGGTTTTTATTTTGGTTAAGGGCAAGGACACTGCATTCAACAACCCAAACCGAAACTCCTGATTAAAACAGTGTATTTCATCACAACATATGCACAGGGACATAAATATCTAAATAGACATGGATTTGATAAAAATTGTCATGAACCAAACCAAAAGAGAGACAATGAGCTGCAGAACACTACTGCACACAAGGATCACAGCTCAGCCTTCCTTAACTTTACCCTGCTTGTGCCTTGCATCAGGAGAACAGATTATTTAACACTGTTAGACCTCCCTTCCTTTGCCCCACTGTTTTACTATGTCAGCTTGCTGCGCTGAGATGGACACAAACCTCACCCCTAGGTCTGACCTTTGTAAGGGTTGCAACATGTCTGTCAGGATAGGGTAAGTGAWAGATAACAGCCCATCTTAAGGGGTGAGAAGAAGAGAGGGAATAAAATACATCTTCCATAGTGGGAAGCAGGAGAGATGAAAGGCAGAGATAGAGGATTCCCATCAAGAAGTGAGGTGAAAAAGATACACGTATCTTGGAAGCAGAGACTGCAAAGTTCATGAAAAGCAGGAGAAACAGAGACCCTCAGTGAGAACAGAAACAGTCCAGAAGAAGAAAGACAGCAGCCGTATGATGAACCCATTCCAACTTCAACAAAAGGAAGTATAGGAATTTCTACTGTTACTGGAGCACCAAAAAAAATTCAGATGTTTACATCACTCTTGGTAGTGGACTACAAAATGTAGTTCAACTCAAATAACTTGTGAGCAATTTGAAGGTTTTCCTCTTCTTCCCTCTAACACTTGTTTTCCTTACTGTCTTTCTCTTCCTATCCCCAGATCAATTAAATTTTCCTTTTTCTATAAAATAAAAGCTCAGGTTATAGTAAAAGAATTATCTCCCTTTCACTGAAACTGCAAATGCCTTTTCAACCCTTACTTCTCTCTCTTCCACCTTTAACAACTCCTATGAGTTCCAGTGTGCTCCTTTCATCCTTATTAGGTGACATTACAGATGGCTCTGCTTTAGTGTAATGAAAGTGTAAGCTTTTCTGCTGATTTATAGCCGAATAATACATATATTGCTTATAATACTACAGTTTTATATGTGACATAGAACTGCTTTTGGTTCCTCAGATCTCTCTTCAAAAAGTGAACTAGAGCACATTTTCTGTATTGAAGGAAAGGGTAACAAAAATCGGTAGAAGGACAATTAAGAAGCAGTTGAGGATTACTTTGCTGTACATACGTAAGAGAGCAGTCAGGTTTAGAGGTGAGAGAAAATTCAGAGAATTTCCAAGAAACTGGGAATCAGAAGAGCATTGGTTATATGATGCCCTAGTTCAGCTTTGGAGAATTACAAGTTTCTTCCTTTGGTGGATGTGTCTTGCAACCCGTGGTTGCTGACTTTATCTGGTGCCTTCCAGGTTTTCCCTACTATGAGAAATCTTGGTAGGAAGCTCTGACTGCTTTCAACTCTTTTTCAGTTAAAAGAGTTGGAGCATAAGGTGCAAAATTCTTTGGAAATGTTTCCCTTTGTTAAGAAAGGTACCAAGAAGTCTTACCTGCAAGAAAAACAAGTTACAAATTGGCAACATCAGGTTTCAGTAATAATCCCTTTTCCATTCTCTAACTAATTCTGTCTAAATCTCAGGCCTTTTGCTTGTCTGAGTTTGAGATGCTTCAGATATAGATCATGCATAAGAAAATCCCAAACACAGAAGATCTGAAGGTCATAGGCAACGCAGCAAGGCTGTCAGACTTGTTAAGACAGATTCAACATTGATTCGGTGTATACTTTGAGGGGGGCCCAAGAGCAGGCTTTTATCCAAAACTATTGAATTCTGGTTCAATTTGACATTTAGGCTGAGGTTTGGACATGTTCTTATTTTTTTGGGAGTGATTCATCCAAAACTTTAAGTTATCCAGGAAAAAATGTGGGATTAAATTAATCCTAGATGTTAGTATTTAAAAAGGAGAAACAATGTTTAATATGATCTCAATGGCAGTAGAAACCTGAAGCCACAGAAAAATGATACATATATGGGAACAATAGCATAAAGGACTAAGATCAGCGCATCTTAAATACCAAAATGTATCCAGAAACAGTGTCCAGGAGAGGGATCCTATATTGTGCAGAATTGGCTAAGAAAGTAACTCAAATCTTGCCAGCACCAGGACAAAGCAGGAGTAAGAGGTGCTTTACCAGGCCTGTACCAAATTAGCCCCACTAATCCAGCTGGATACTCCATAACAGCTGCTTTTGGTTGCACACACAGTACAAGCAGGCATGGAGACCCAATTCCCATTTACTCCTCTACACCCAGCCCCCAGTAACCCACACAGCAAAAAAAAACTGCTGCACTCTCTTGCCAAGATCCAAGACTCTGGGATTTGAATCTGGGAGGGAGGGAAGGAAGAGAAACAAAGTGAAGCCTGCAGCTGGTTTGGGTCTCGGGTGGGGAAAAAAATTTGAGAAGCCATAAACTATTCTATTCTTCAAGAGAAGATGGGCTCAGGAGTTTGGAAAGAGATTTCTGATTGCATTGGAAAGATTAAAGTGATGATAACAAAATAAGTTTCAGAAATGGAAAATGGTCTGGAAAAGGAGTCTCCATATCTGCATATCTAATCTGCTTTTCTTCAGCTGTCTAACCAAATGGTGATTCTGCACTGTAGGTTCCTATTAGCAAAATCATAAGGAAGGATTGGGTGCCAAAACATTTATTTCCACAGTGAAAGGCACATTAAGTGTTGAAAAAATCATCAGTTTTGTTGATGTTTATGTTGTGAATAGTTAAGCTGTGGTAAAGTCTTAAGCGATCATTTTTGTTATGAAAAGCAATGACAGGACATTTGTATTTTGAAAGCATCTGAGTTTATCAGATTATGATTTTTAGCATATTTGTGGTCTTTCCCTAGAGCATATTGTTTGTGCGTGCATGTGCAGCTCAAGTGTTCCTATCCTGTTAGCCAAAGCATGTATGGAAGGAGGTACTTTTATTTTCTAACTGGGGCTGTCCCTCTGTACATCATACACTGGGCCCTCCTCTCCCCAGGTGAGCCCCACAAGCCGCAGTACCCCATGCTGGGAGCTGCACTTCTCCTGGCCCAGACCAGAGATATAAGGGAGCCTTGAAATCCACCTTGCAAGAGTTCAAAACCAGCTCGGTTTACCTTCCCACCGAGCTCTCCCCATCAGTTTGTCTGAACACACTCGCTTTGATTCACTCCAACTTCCATTGCTTTAAAGATACATAGGCTTAGGAAAAAACAAAGAGAGGCCTCATCTGACCATACTAGAGCTTGTGGAAAGTGTTCAAGGATTCAGCAAGTCAACGTAGCATGGCAAAGCATGCACTAAAGAGCTCTAAGCAGTCCTAAAACACAAAGACGACGTCATCTTTTCCTCCATATGCCATCACTGTATTTGTCCCTTCAACAGACTGCCTGAAATGGGGGATTGACACTCACCAGGCTCAAAATTCTGGTCCCATATGAGATTAAGAAAGTCACTGTCATATTGCCACCAGGTGTGCGTGCCTGGGGGAAGGACGCTGTGATCGGTCACTCAACAGGGGGAACCACCATCGCAGGGCAGGCTGAGGACCATCCATACCCCAGTGCAACTTGCCTCAAATCCCTTTTCCTCTCAAAGTAATACACAACTGTAATACAGGACTTTTACCCAGAAAGACTACTAAGTGCCACAGGCTGACAACGCCCAGGGACGAAGCCCAGCTGCTGCGCAGACATCTTGCAAAGGAATGCACTTCTGTGAACATTTGTGCGCGCACCCAGCGTGTCTTAAAAACAGAGGGGTATAACCAAAACAGGCCCCTTCTTCCAACCTGTCAAGTCACACACATTCAACATGTGATTCTCCGATCCAATTCCCTCTACGGGCTTCCCCCCGCTGGCCCCAAATCTTACATGTTTCCAGCTGACTGCTATAACTGCTTTCTTCCCCACTGCAAACACACACATCAGTAGAAACTGCCCAGCAGACTGCAGAGCACCCAGTGTATCAGGTCACCAAGTGGGAGAGAGGCAAGACCTAAGCAGGACCCCACATTCATGGAGGTCTGGTAAAAGGCAAGTTCTCCACTTGTAGTCAAGGGCCAGAGTCCCTCTCTGTGCGATGCCCCTTGCCAAGCACACATCCCCTTCACCACACAATCCTTGTAGGAAGCATCCATGTCTCTGGGTCTGTCTCGCTCCAGAGGAACGCAGCTCCATGGTCCCCTGGCTGTGGCATTCTGCAGGGAGGGGAGAACTGTGTTCCCAACCCTGCTCCAACACCCTTTTATCTACCTCCACGAAATGAAAGCAGGACTAATTTTATTGCCAAAGTGTACCATTACAGTTTTTCTAAAGGATAGGAGAGGACAAGCACACCGCAATCAGTACCAGTTGAGAGGTATGGTGAAATGCCCAAATGAAACAGATAAGGCACTTATGTATTTCTCTTCTTGTACAGGAATAAATACTTGTAATAACAGGTCCATTTCTATAGTCTCTAGGCATCCCACCTAGAGACAAGCTCAGCTCAGCAAAATCTGTATCACTTTATGGATATAGTTAAAAAACAGAACTTCTTTATTTAGATGAGCATGGCTCAAGACTAAATTCCTCTGAAGTGAATTTACTGCCAGCATGAAACACAGGTCAGCAAGCAGAGAATCAGACCTTAAGGTCGGAACAGTTACCCTATGTGATGAAAAGGAATCCCTGTTCCCATATTGGAAATCCATGTTCAAATACATCATCAGCCAAACCCTGTCCAGAGGCCAGTTCTCTGCCCCGCACTTTCCATATTCACTCCAGACTGGGCAGTGGGAGCATTGAGAACATACTGGGTTTCCACATCTGCTCCCTTACCCCAGGTGCAAGACAGCACAGGTACTTCCCTGCTCTCACACCTGTGTGCTCTAAGGGAGTTATTCAACAGGGTCCCAGCTATTTATTTGGGAAGTTTACCTCAATTTTCTTTAGACACTTATATCAGGATTGCTCCCAGCAGAGTTCTCTGATTCACTAGTTTTAAGTACTACCAGGACACAAGCAACAGCTATTTAGAAACTCTGATTCTATCACCCTTAGACATTTAGGCAGCTAATAATCTGCATTGCCTCTTCTTTTGAAGCATATCATCATCACAAGACCCAGACTCACAGATCCAGGTGAACAAAACCAAGATTACCTCAGAGAAAGATGCACCCCAAAGCCTGTACATTGGGGTGCATCCCCTTCTCTCCGAGATAATCTTGGTGGATAAGTACACATACAAATAACAGTCTTAAGGGCTAGAGCATGAAAAATTAATTTGCGGGTGTTTACACATGTAAAGCTGTGCACACAACAAAGACTGTGATGAGACCCCTTTGCAAATCAGATCTTTATGCAATGTAAGTTGAGTAGTAGTAAGGGGCAGGTTTATTTCCTCTGAACTAGTGATGAGAGACAAGGCGAGGGCAATACAGATACTCAGCGCTGGCTTCCAGAGATTGAATTAAAGTTAAATTGATATAACTTCCAAAATTCCTCAATATGTCACTATCAGCATGGACCCTGGGAAGTGCCAAAACACAGCTGTCCCACTATTTTCTGTTTCTTTGACAAATCAGCAAGTTGCTTTTCTCCTTTGTAATTCAGCCAGTGTTGGGTTGTGTTCACCCCAAAAAATCAAACAACTGCTTTCTTCCACCTTAACTGATTTTGACTTCTCCCCTCCCCCCCCCCTTTATTTAAAGATTGGAATGAAAATATAATTTCCAAATGTACTATTTATTTTGACCTAAGTTCCATTTGGCCTGTTTCTCTCTTGCCCACAGACATACAATATTCTGAAATCACAGTGAATTTACTATTTATTCACACACAATCCCTCTATTTATAAAAGATACTGTAAAATCAGAGGGTGCAAAGACAAAGCTGCTGAGAGTGAGGGAATACAGGGGGAAGGACCTTCCATAAGGTTGGAAGTTGAAGCAGTTAGACATATTTCAGACAAGAAGCAACTAGAGGCACCACACAGAAAACAGGTTATGGAGTAAGGTATGCAGAAGATGGTTACAATAGCTATTTTTCCTTATCTAAATTCAAAACCAAGAGGTTTATTCAAATTTGTTGGCACCTGGCAAATTCAGAATTGTCCAACAGAAACACTGTCATGCAGTATATCATTAGACCAAGGAATTATATACTGCAGGAAATAAGAATAAGAACTGAGCAATATTCAAACAGAATAGGGTAGCTGTATATATACAGGTGGATATAGAGTTAGCACTGACAACTAATTTCAGAAAGTTATTAAATCGCATCCCATAAAGTTTAAGACAAATTCCAGCTTAAAAAGAAGAGAACATGATGAAACAAATTATTCCACAATCTGTCTCAAAGTTCTTACCAATAGCAGTAGTCAACTATCCTAATTTGGAACAAAAATCAAATTATGACCAATAATTGAGAAGAAAAATTACACAGGAGAACAAGAGAAAATTTTGCCTTTTGTGCCAAATTCAAGTCATAATCCTGTTGAGTCTTTGCTTATCTTGTATATCTCTACTAATGACGTCAGTTTTTTCATTGCATCTCATCACATGGAAAAGACTCCATTATGGAATGACACATTAAAGAACTTCAGGGACTATGAAAGAGTTGAAGAGGAAAAACCAAGCCAAAATCCTATCTAAGAAATACTTCCCGCTCACCTGCAATGGGATGAACAGCACAGCTGGTGAAGCTGACGATTTTGGTAGCATAGATCTTCACATCACAGTCCTGTTGAAGAGATTTTATGAATGGAAAATCCCATTCCTCATGCATCATCTCTGTTGGAAACTAGCTGAAGAACATTAAGGTTGCAAGGCACACATGCAGAGAAAGTGCAGTAGGGATCAGTGGAGACAGAAAAAGATGGAGGAAGAATTAAGCAAAGCACAGTCCTATCACCGAGCTTCAAAATGGCCAGCTCCCTGAAACTGAGGAAACTGCAAGATAACCTAATGGAAAGGAAAGATTTAGGCAGAAATTGCAACTGAAAATTGAAGTTCCCAGAGATATAATTAGTTAGGTGAGTTTAATTGATTAGGAGGACAACTACTTTGCCAATTCAAAAAGGGTTGATGGATTTAGAGAGGAAGAAGGGGGAAAATGTARGTTTTTCTGGTTGAAACCAAAGGATTAAAAATACTGCATAAAGATCCAGGATGCAGCTTATTTTTAAAATATGTTGGAAATTTAAGAGGGTGCAGGAAAGAGCCACAGAAACATTTTAAGAACTGGAGAAAATGCTCAGACTTTAAAGGCTAAATCTGTTTAATTTATTAAAGCAGAATATACTGACTGGTATCTTCATATAAAAAGTACTGAATCCTAAAGGACTTCTTTGAACGAATGCTAAAAGTTATAAGTAGTATCTTGCAAGTAAAGCCAAGCAAACACAGATAAAATAAGATAGTATTGTTTTGTTTTTTGAACAGTGAAGTTGATTAACCATGGTAGCAACTACAAAAAGAACTGGAAAAATTTTCATCATTTCAAATCAAGACTGTTTTGGGAAGATATGTTTCAACTAAAAACAAGCAATGGGGATCAATGCCTGTGTATTGTTTCTGTCAAGTTTTCTGTCTTACCGAATACAGGCAGTTAGACCAGATCATATCATAATCTCTCCTGGCCCTTAATTCTCTGCAACTTGTGCCTGCAGTTCTGGTTACATGTCCTATAAGACCCCAAAACAGATCTTCCATGTAGTCATACTTATGCCTAAGACTAATCTACATTTTACTAAACTTTCTTCCCCCTTTCTTGCAACTGGCAGATGAAATATTACCATTTTCCACTGTCCACTCAAACATTGCTTTACTCTTTGTATACAGTTCTTTATTGTGTAAATAGTACTACCACATGTTTTACATCTTCTTCCTCTGGAAACAAAGGTGAYGTTAGCACAGAGTTACACCATCCTGCACCTATCTGCTTGTATGTAGTTCAAACAGAAATTTGAAACATTATTAGGAACGTAACATGGATCCAGCTTTTGAAGTTACAGTACACAGAAGCATAAGATCAGGACTGCATTAAATCATCTCGGCAAACACTCAACACTGAGGCAATATTAAGTATACCTAAATTGTTTAAACCACTGTTAAGACCTACCAACAGAAGGGACCCTACAGCCTGCTAGGTAACCTAGTAAAGAACAGAATTAAGTTACTGTTGGGGGCTAGATCACTAACTGGTGTAAACGAACACTAATCAGTGGGCCAAATAAGTCACCTAACTACATGAAAAGGTCTGACACATGGATGATTAAGATGTCTGCCGTCCCAATAGCTTCAGTCCCAGAGAACAATAGTAGTGTAAGCTATTGCTGTAACTCCTAGTAGCAACTCTGTTGCAG
>JAYKAV010002813.1:261334-317904 GCA_035582835.1 Phoebastria nigripes | reverse complement strand
CTGCAAGTCCACCAGGATCTTTCAGGGCTGATGTTTGCATAAGCTAGCACTGAATTCCAAGCACTGTGCATTAAAATATGCTGTTCACCAAGTGACCTCAGCATTTCCAGTTTTGCATATTAATTTTCTCTCTAAACCAACCAGATTCTAATATTATGTTTCATAGGGTGTATCGTTTCAGTAACACTGGCTGATGCTCAGTAGCACCAGGGAGAAGGCCAGATATTCTCATCCAAGTTCATTCATTAGACTTTAGTGGAAAGGTCATGCTATTCAAAAGAAAGCTATACCACAAGAGTTATTTTTGCAGCTCACAGAAAGGGTTTCACCAAGATCCATACTACCGTGTTGCATACTGCTCCTTTTCCTCACACTTACTTGCCCTGTCAGCTAATACATCGTTCACACATGACATTTTCAGCTGGTTTAATTTGTGCCCCCACAATGAATTAGAAATGCAAATCTGAATGCTCTTGTTCCTAATTACACTGTCAGCACCAGCAGTCAAAGAATTATGGATTTAGGTGCTCAGATTTATACCACAGTTGAAAGAAGGAAAATTGAGTGAATTGAATGAAACACCTTAGAAAACAAGTACCAAGCTATGGAAAGTACAACCAGAGCCACTGATCTACAGAACTGCAGCAGAACAGCAAAGTCTATGACATGTGTCAATAAGGATATACAAGTGTCCTTCACAGGATTTACAATGTATATATTAAGAAGCTAGAAGGATTTAAACGAAATTGCTGTACTGACAACCTTAAAGCTAACTGCATATGTTTTGACATCATACATGGTATGACAGGATACCACCACAAAGAGGTGCATTCCAGACAACTCATGCCAGTGTTTTGAATAAGATATGATTTATATTTACTTTTGTTTTGTATTTTTAGTAGGGGATAAATAATAAAATAAAACATGTCACATTTTGTTTATTCTTTTTTGGCCTTCCCAGCCAAGCATGCTCTCAGTCTGCAAACATTTAACATTTTCAACATCAGTTCTTTACCACAGAAGACATCTGAAGGTTATCCTCTTCCCTTTACTCTAATAAATTATATAACTCAAAGGTTGATCAAAGCACTCTCTCAACTTGAGCAAAGTAATGAAAGAAAACTTTAAATTAAAATCATTTAAATTTCCCCGGTATTGAAAATGTGGCTATGCATGGCAGAGAGAGGAGGGGGTTGGTTTTTTGTTGCTGATTTTTTWTTTATTTATTTATTTTTTATTTTTAAACAGACATAATCAAATCTTCTTTTAAAGTTGCAATTAATTCCTAGCTGGGAGAGGGCACAACCCATATGGAATTAAATTTCTCTTTGGAAATCATGTGTTTGCATTCCTCCTATATGATGATTTTTACCACACCAGAAACTTCCTAATTAATTGCAACCTACTTSACTATACTGAAACAGATGTAAATAAGAACTTTTTCTAGTCACTATAATCATCCTCACTACACATGTATGTAAGGGAGGGCACTAGAGGTTTTGCGCACCTACAGACTAAATTGCATTTCACTATCTCCTGCAGAATATCAGCAACTTTTTCCAGTTGCATGAAGGACAGAAGCAGGATTTCCAAAAAAGTTCACTCATTGCCACTCTCATTCTGCACCAAGGGAAGTCAATGCTTAGACAGAGCTCTTTGAACATCCCACCTGAAGCAATTGACTTGTAACAGAAAATGGCTCTAAGGGATGAAATGCAAAACATGACTTGAAAAAGTCACCCTTGCTGTGGTGTTGTTCAGAGTCAGGGGGATATTATCAGAACCTGAGCATTTGGGAAAGCCTGCCAAGTGATTGAGCTTGGTTTTAAGTAGAAAAAGGCTGGCAGGATCACAGGAGAGCTTAAATTATTGGAGAACTTAAAAGTGAGAAAAAGCTAAAGCAGTAGAACCCAATGAAAACAAAATACTGGAGGCTGAAACATGCCCAGGAGAGGCAAACGTGGCCTAATGCCAATCACCATCAGCTTGAAAGACGGTACTTATTAAGAAGAGAGTTTCATACTCAGGAGACTGTTTTGGAGTAAGCCATGGAATCAGGAAGAGGGTAGCTCAGATGATGGATACTGCCAGTGGAAAACTCACAATAGACTTGCTAACAAAGACCCCTGAAAATATTAAAAGACTAAATAGGAAACTGCAATATTCTCCCAGTCTAGCTCTATCTTAGCATCTATTTCCCTATCTAGAAGTCATCGGTTGTAAACTAATCCATTGCCCCAACAGGACTTTCTTTGGGGTTGGAGGCCAAAGGCCTCCATAATAAAGAAGAGCTGGTCTTTTGAAGCCAAACGATCACTACTTTCACCGTATAATCATTGAGGTAGCACCCTTAGTTTATGCAAGATCATAAAAAGTGAACCATGACTTGCAACATCATAGATTTTAATGCAGTGCAACCCCAAAAGGAAAGAAACCTCCTGTTACACAGCCTACGGCACTTCTGAAAGGAACATTATTAGGTTAGGAAAATTCAGTCAATGTGATTGGTATGAATATCTGATTTTTAGATCTCTTAAGGCACTGGATCAGGATTTGGGAAACCTGCATTCAATTTCTGTCTCTGCCAGAGACTTCCTGTGTGACCTTGGGAACATCACTCCACTTTTTTGGGCCTCTCTGATTGCTCATAGGCAAAACGCAGACAGCAATACTTCCCCACTCTGCCATACCTATACCAGTTGTAAATTCATACCACAGCTGTGTCAGTCACTGCTGCAGCACCTTGCACCAGGTTGTCTCAGGCTCTGTGGAATATGAACATGAACACTAAAACTTGTTTTAACATCCACTGTTTCAAAAAAATTGTAGCCTTTTAAAACTTTTTCATTGCTTCAGGAAGGGGATGTCTGTCCTACAGTGATTCAATAGCTTGCAGGGGAATGTGTCTCCATGGATTTTGTGTGTTTTAAAGGGGCAGGTCTGCAGACCAAGGAAAGAGAGACCTGCTTTCCTAACACCAGAACTACTTCAGCATACAACCTTTTCCTACTTCTCTCCCCAAAACTACTTTTGTTTCATCATATACAGGGGCTGTCTAGGAGCAGGAAGACAAACTAAAACTCCTTTTGATAATAAAACCATAAAATCRTGAAAAATAGGTTTTTCAGTTGAGTACCTTGCCTTGGCTTTTATTCAGTTCCTTCTCTCACTGACTGTAGTCAGGACTCTTAAGGGCTACTCCAGTACCTCGGAATCCATACTCAAGATGTCTCCTTCTCACTATGCAATAGGCTCTCACTTTCAACCATCAACACATCCCATTCCTCATCATGTGTGTCAGGGGCTGTATGAGCCTAACAGCAGTGCCTTCAAAAAAAACAACAAAAAACCCAAAAAACCACACCATGTTTAAGAACATCCAACTGTTCCACATCTGCACTGTGCTCAGCCAGACTGAAAACGTGTTCTGAGTAAGTGATGGAAACAGGTCAGTATAAATACTTGGCAACAACAACAGACATGGCAGTGTCCCGCTTTTTATTTCAAAAGCTAACACATAGCCTCTGTAATGGAAAAAAAAAAATCTCTGAGGACAAGGTGATTTACTCTAGATAGACATTCAGCATGCCTGTTTTGATGTTCAGCCCTAGAAATCTTTTATTATGTAAACACACCTCCCCAGAGGTAGGATTTATATTTCTTCATTTATTTGATGATCAGAAAGGTCAAATATACTTAGTTTCTTCAAGTGACATTAGAACTAATGTCCTATCATTAGTATTTTGAGCTGCTGTCACTGAAGTCAAGCACTTCAACAGCGCATTTATTCCTCTCTTCCCCATCCCTTTTCTTTTAGGATGATCCCAAAAAATTACATCAAGCAAAGTTATCAGTATGATCATCTTTGACTTGTACTTGGAAGGAACCTACCTTATTTTTCACACATAAAACTTACTCATCTTGTCTAAGTGCTCAGGACAAAGAGCAAAAACAGATAGAGGCATTTTGCTTTTGGAAGCAGCCCTTAACAATGTATAACTTCATGGTAGTAGGGGGATATGGTTTCAATTCTAACCTGGATCAGACTCTAAATATTCTGACATGGATCAAGCAGAATTGCCAAAACATACTCTTCCCTTTCAAAACATTCTATTGGCTCTGGCCTCATTAGGCAGTTTAAACTCTACCTCATTTAAAAAAATTAAAAATACAATGTTAAAAAAGTTACATTGAAATAACGAAAAGATGTGGAACAGTACTACAATGGCACTTTAATCTGACAGCTAAAGCTATGGTACGTGAAAGAGTGCAGAAGTAGAATAATTAAAATTAGGCATTGCCCAAACAAATAGCTGTTACATTTACTAGGTTCATTTCTACCAGTTATTCTGGAAGTACTAAAATTAAAACCATTGTTTTCTCTTATGTGGCAGGTTAAGGCAGCTTGCTACAAACACTACTATGAGAAACGTTTCAAGAACCACAGTTGGCCCTGCTTCAGAGTAGGGTTGGACCAGATGACTTTCAGAGCTCCTTTTCAACCTAAATTACTCTACAACATCCTTAAATGTCTTTTTCCACTTCTTTTTCAAATTCATTTCCCAAGCATTTTCTTGCTTGCATTGACAAATACATTGGATTATATCACAGAGTTTCTACTGGCCACACAAGTTGCTCAGTCACATTTTTAATCAACTCTATGGCAGCATTTAACATCACCATGGTTCTTCCACTGTCACAACTTACTTTTGTATTTGGTTACTAAAGAAAGCAATCCAAATGCTATAAAAAAAAAAAAAAAAAAAAAAAGGCATGTTTATACTTCCTTTAAACAACAAAGGTATTACCAGAGTGTTCTGGGGTAATAATGCAACTTACCTAAGTATCACGTTACCCACACTTTCGTCCACTTCCCTATAACAAGTTTTTCAGACTTACCAATTTCTCATTTGCCTTTTTGCAGAGCAAAGAAGGAAAAAAGGACCTTACTAAGGTCAATACCACAATTAACCCATCATATTTCTAATCTCCTGCTTTCCTCTCCCATGTGAAGGGACATTCAGCACAGTCGTGGCCTGACTATCTTGGTACTCCATAGTTCTCAGGATGAAATCATAAATTCACCTGTGTTTGCCATTTACCTCAATGAGAATAGCAGTCCCACACTGCAGTGATTTAGACCAAAGGATGTAGGTAAAAAGGCACAGGTAAATGGAAACCAAACAAACTTACTTACCAGTGGCAGGTTCCCCTACTCACACCTGCAGGTAAATTGCCCATGTAACTAACTCATACACCTGCAGGTAAATTGCCCATGTTACTATACCAACTCATGCCCCTGATTGGTAACATCCCTTACAGGATGCTCTGAAGAAACCACATTATTAGACTATTACAGGGAAGGTCATCTTATAGACTGTAACTTTTTTTTTTAAGAAAATCAGGGTAAGGGGAAGTAGATTACTAATCAGCTTTCCCTGTGGAATCCTACAAGATATTATATAAAATATTATCATATATGTTAGTAAATAGCCCAGAAAACAGTAAGTAGCAAAGTGACAAAATAACATATCTACTTCAAGACAAGCTTCACATTCATTATTATGATTCAGAAAGATCTTGGAGCACCTGTAGAACATTCCCCCAAACGACAGCTGAACAGTGAAAGCATGAGCTGAACTTGACAAATTATTAGAAAATTACTAGCAAACAAACAGAAGACCATGGTATGAGCTCAAGGTACACTTTTTGAGAAAGCAGGCAGGGTACACCACAGGGAAAATCATTTCATATTTACRCTGTTTCTTATAATTCTGCCTATCTGCAGCTCAGCAAACTCAGAGACATCGCAAGGTCCCAAATGTATCTTTCATCTAGACCACAATGCCCATCCTTAGGTTTACCTAACTACCTGAAGAGTTCAACCACCAGAGGAATAAGACATTTCTCTGACTTATTTTAGCCAGAACTCTTCATGCCACATTTTGCAAATTGTAATGATGACCTTGAAAAGCAGCAGAATTTATTATGTTTCCTTGAAGTGCTTGTAGCCCAACACATMAAGCTAATCCCATAGCTACATAATATTCAGTCACAACAAAATTCACAGTTGCACGTTGAGAGCTCAGAAATGCAGATAGTAAGTGAAGTGATTAAAAGTTGTGACAAAAAAAAGACATCAAAATTTCACCCTTTTCATAGCAACACAGGTTTAAAAAAAGGTAAACAAAAATTCTTAGCTTTATTATACTTTACTTTAAATGCCTATTATACCAACTTAAAAAAAAATCACTGGAGTAGCCTAGGCCAGCAGTACCAATTCATCTAGTTAAATGACACCAAGATGTCGTTCATACCACTAATAAGGATTAGCRTGCTGATGGTATTCTAAAGATAGCATTGTTGAATAAGCCAAATACCCCAGGAATCAAGCTCAATATATAATGCCAATCTATGCCCATCAATTAGGATGACACATAGACTGCTAAAAATATACAAATCCATAATGACCATTGGTCCTCTGAGCCCAGTCCAGCTCTCTAAACCTACAGGCTATGGATACAGGCTGATAGAGGTGGCCTGTAAAGTCCAACAGTATTTGTAGTCAGCAGTGCTCAGTTAGCACAGCCTGCCTGGAGCACAATACTCTCTCATTATATGTACCTCTGTAAGGCACTTTGATCTACTGAATAGCTGTAGGTAGCAAGTGTATTGCTAGTTTTTCAAAGGGGATGCTTTCACATAATTTAAAATTCATAATTGCAAAACAATTAAACATATCAACCCTCTAAATCAGCCTTTACCAGAGAAGGAAGCTCTGGGAAACTAGATTAACAAGCCTCTCCTGAGCAGTCATTTGCAACAGAATTTTTCCTACAGGGAAGCACATCCTGAGCTGCACAGGCAATGCTGAAACACCTCAGGAAAACACACCATGGCCTTGAACTACACATTAGCACAAAGTTGTCTTTGTAAGGGACACAACTTGAGTTCCCTGTCAAAGATGAAGGAGACAGAGAGGCAAAGGAAATGAGAGGAAAGGAGGAATAAGATTAAGTAAGGACTCAATCAAGCAAAACAACTTGGAAAAAAAAAAATAGTACTTCAATGCTTTCTAAAACATTCAGTCTTCCAGTCATTATACATGCAGAGGGGAAGAAANAAAAAAAAAAAAAAAAAAAAAAAAAAAAACCACACACAAAACAAAACTGTGTTTGTAGAAGCCTGGCTGATTTAGTTTGTTAGTAATGGGGGTACCACTGACAGTAAACAGTAAAGATGGGAAGTGAGCTGTTAAAAAACTCCCTCGTGATTGCTACCAGTGTTCTGCTTCCCTTCAAAAACCAGATTGACCAGTTCTAGTGAGAACAGCGTAAAACAGATAAAAGCCATGAGACACAGCTGAGTAGTAATACCTGGTGTGCTGCCGTTGCTGGCATGGGAAGAATTCCCTTCTGGTTTCCATGAATCCCAATGCCACAGCAACCTTGACAACAGGTCATAAGTGACTGCAAATCAGTTGATTCTCCAGATTCCTTTTCATTCTTGCAGGTAAAAGATGCCAGGTCTATCTCCAGGATATCCACTCTTCCTCTGACAGACTGYGATAACTAACTTCAATCTGTCAACCTCGTTTGCAGAATAGAAGCACCTTTAACAACTTCTGCGCTCTCAGGAAAAAAGCAAAAGGCAAAGCATCCAAACATACATATGGGTTTTCTCCTTTTCTAGCCTCACAAGCAAAGACAGCCCTGAAGAAATTGCTCCACAAGGAACGATGAATAATGTGGTGCAAAGAAAACTGATCGAGAGTTTCAGCTAAGTAATTGATCACCATCTTTAGCTGGCCACATGCCCAATTTCTCCACTTTGGGATGAGATAATACAGCACTTGTCAGTGAAAAAACAGCATCACGACCATCCTTCATAAGCACATCCAGAATACAGTTGTGCCCAAACCTATCAAGATTTAGGGTGATTTACAGTTCTAGACACATATTTTGGACAGCTATTAAGTATTTAAGTGTATTCTATTTCGCTCCACTTCCGTTTTTTTTTCCTTATTTTTAGGGTGATTCTCTAACATATTGCTGGTTAAGCTTTACATTTACCTGATGTCCCCAAATATACCACACATCTTACAATCTCTTGTTATAATGACAACAAAACAAAAGCAAAAAGCCTGATCTTTGTGGCTTCAGGGATCTGTAGAGCCAGCACTAGTCTTTTATCCAAGACAGTTATAAGTGTACCAATACAAACCTAAGTAAGAGCAGCCAGTCCCAATCGAATAAAGGTCTAGCAAGACTAATAGTGAAGTGCAAGACCAGGTAAAAAGGGTGTAATAAGAAAGAGGCTGAAGAGAGTGACCTTCCCCCCATATATACCAGTGCCTTCAACATTTCTAGAAGTACACAACACATTTCATCCCAGCCACCACAGCTAATAGTTACCAGTGTCTCTACCTTTTATTGATGCATCAAGTATCTCTCAAAGCATGCTTTGCATAGTCCCATGACAAGGAGCTCCACAACTAAGTCACGCACTGTCTTGCAAAGCTTATCCTTTCTGTTTGCTTTTCAGCTTGTTACCCAATAATTCTACATGTAGCCACTGTGAAGCTTTCATGGCCAAAACTAGAGGCTTACGTGTTAAAATACATTTTTGGCAAAAAGTAATTGCAAACACAAGGTATAGATTTGCTTTAATACATATCTATTTCCAAATCATTGAGAAACTTTATATTTAGAAGTTATTTTTACATGTACAGAGCATCAGTAAGTACATTTCTGGAAAATCCAGACAAATTCAAATGCCTTGTGAAATGCTAAACAGTAGATGCAATACCTGAAACAGTTCTGTATTTCCAACTGGTGAAACTCTTCGCTATGACAAATACATATTCAACACATTAAGATTATGCTGCCAGGCATGTTTCTTTGCATACAGAGTAACAATGAAATCTTGACCATCTGATTTTACTGTAACCCAAAAGCAGCATTTCTAAAGAGAGCATTACCCCAGCACCCTCCCAAAACCAACTCCTACTACAGTTACAGTCTGCAAAAGCTCTAAAGAACAAGGTGCATTACTCCCTGGTATTGTGTAAATACTCTGATATTCAGAAGGCAAGGAGCAAACAGACACTTCATGATGAGGGGGGAGGTCACCCACATTTTGACAGTTCTTTGAGAAAGAATGCTTTGCATCTGCTTTGTCTTGCAGGAAATTTTTCTTTTTATTTGTTGTACACAAGTATTCCAAAGATGCACAACTGTAACCCTGTAGCAGGGATTATGTTAGATATTTAAAAATGGAAGTCTAAAAATAAACTGAGGGGCTCAATCTTCAAGTTCTGGAGGCAAGTATATGTTGAAATGACTTTTCCTCATCTGAAAGAGAGCTTTCTTCCCACTAGGAAAGAATAGTAAGAGACTGCATACATTTTCATTTCACTTAATTCCTTAGATTATGCTCAGGTTTTTTTATATAAGATGTAAATGGTGAAGCTACCCCACTTGTTAATTTCAGGTTTGCTCACTAATTATCAGTGGAAAGAACTTCTATGGAGAGCACTTAATGCTTCTACATCAGGCTGCATGAGGGACATGGACCCCATTGGAACCGAGATTCTTTTATTTGGAAAGCCAGAACATCCGTTGCCTCAAGCCAGCTGGAAAACGCAGGAGGACAACCGCAGAATACTTTCAGCCATAGAATTTTTATTTCTAACAAGGGTTATTTTGAAATTAACAGTGAGTTACAGGGTTGGATTTTAAGTGCCTGGAAATTAACCGGGCTGCAGGTTGGAAGAATTAAGTAATTTTCTTCAATGTGCAGATCTGAGAAGTCACGCATGGCAGAATAACAGTTTTTGCAACTGCTAGAGATGTTGTGAGAAACCCCCAAAACCAAGAAAAACTTTAGCTTCCTTAGGATACAACCYAATGTCTAGTAAATGAGCTGGGACAACTCTTCAACACCAGTTGCAAAGGTAGGACGCCATTTTGCAGCTGTTAAGAGATGGAGTAGTTGCACAGTTCTGTAGGACTGTTTAATTAACGTTGAGCCTGAGAAAAAGTTGAGATTTGAGACCATACCTTAAGGCTCATGAAACTGTACATTAGAGAAGATATGGTCAAAATACAGAAATAAAGTGCTTTCTGAACATTTGCTGCAAATGTGTATCAGATTTAAAACCAGCAATCCATTTCTGCTTCTTAGTGGTGTATAGCATTGCTGTGGACCGCTGAGTAGCTGTCATGCTATGCAGCCTGGCTGCTTTCCAGTCCTGGGTGAAGCAATCTCCACAGCATTTGCATGGAAGAAATGCTGGGTTCCTTTGATGTGAACGATCTTGAGCACATAAAAGGTGGGTTTGGGTTTTTCTGGCATTTATACAAATTCTTTGTCAATGCCTTTTGCTCACAAGTAAAAACCTATGCCAGGTGCCCAAGAAACTCATCAAAATGTTTAAGTATTCTCTCTGAAGCCCCATATAGAAAATATCCAGTCTTCAACATCTTATGTTATGCTAGCCTTTGCAAAAGCTGAAGGCAATCCCTTCTTCGATAGCTGTTTTTCTGTATATTGAGGAATTGTCAGCTGCAAGTATGCTGTGAAAAAGACAGTTCCTTTGATACAACACAAGTGTTTTTTATCGAAATGCATTTGTTGGTTTAACTTTACAGCTTTAGACAGTTTCTGCAAATAATTTTTGATAATTACTTAAATGTTATTTCATATGAAAGTCATTACTACTAAAATCTGCAGTACCCCACCAGCAAGAAAAAAAAAGAAATGGGCAAAGTTGCAAGCACAGCTCATCTATTGTTTCTGACTCAAGCAGGGTTGCAAATGCTGGAGACTATTGGCATTTTGAAGTGTCTGGAGACTCCTGCAGTTTTCTAGAATTACATGGTATGGCCCTTGGTGCTCCACAGACATCGCAGCTGATTTACTGAAAGAAATTAAAGATGCATTTCTCAAAAATGTGTGTAGTATGCTCCATGCCTGATTGAAAACAGGAAATCTGTACACYGATGGCTGCTTAGTCAGGCACGCAGAGCCACATGGTCATGGTGGATTTAGAACAGGTATAAATTTTGCACCATAAACAACATAGCAGAAAGGGCGTGATGCATGATGTGCTCCAAATGTTCATTGGCTTACTAAAGTCCATCTCTACTCTGAAATTTACTATTTTGTAACAAAGGTCCACTAGCATTAGAGGCTTACAGGAGGAGAGGAATAGCATGTCTGCCATTATGAGCAAGTCTACATTAAAACAGGATTCAAACCAATAATCTAGTAAATCCTTAACCTGACTGGGAAGCACTCCCAGCCTGTCAGTTTATGTCCCCTTACAATTTACTCCTGGCTGTAAGCGACACTGGCAAACCCATGCAGAAGTTTTTGAAAACAAGGGGCACCTTGCAACATTATGTGTAGAAGTGGGTCGGTAGGAAATCGATAACGTTTTTTAGCATCTGCACAAGGCCCTCAACCTTTACCAGTGAGGTACCAGGCAGGGACATCCTCACCCCTTTGTCATGCTTGCTGATGATTATATTATAGCCCTGTCCAGATCCTGACACCAGTAGGACCCTTTGGGGATTTGAAGACCCAGTCAAGAACAAGTTAAGTGTGCTTTCAGCCTCCTCACCCTGCATCTTCATTTCCACAGCTTGGGGTTTTCTGCCCTCCCACTTTTTTTGTCCCACTTCCATCTGCATCTGTGCTGTGTCAAGATGTKCACCACAGCACCTGCCCAAGTGTAAGGGAGAAGAGCAGCTGAAGTTTGTTGTGAGCTTGCTCTACTTCAGTGTTGCAGTGCTTCGTTTCCTCTCAGAGACCAAACAGTCCCAGAATAATGTAACCTTTAAAGGAAGACCTGGAGTTTCATCATTTTTCTAAGGTACTTCTGTAATCTGTTCTGCAATCAGGTTGAAAAATAACCAGTTTAACTAGAAAGTAAGCATGAACCCAAAATATTAGAAACGTCTTTCTAGGAAAGGTGTTTCTCCCAGTTTTGGGGCATGTGATTATTTTATAAGCTGAGAAAAATATATTAGTTCCTAAGGCTTTCCCAGAAGTTTAGATCCAAATCCAGAGAAATATTTTGTCTAAAAATGAACAATTGCTTCAGTAAAATGAGTCTTCTGGTAGATGCAGTAATTTCTTAAGGTACAAAAATAAAACATTTGAAAGCAGATCTAATATTTTACATCTTCCAGCAACTGGAAGAATATGGGATGAAAAACAGATGAAGTCTTTTTTTTTTGGTCTGTAATTGCAAAGGTTACAAATACTAAAGCTTTATATAAGCATGTAAATTCCAATCAAAGATAACAAACCTTTCTTTAAGGCAACCACCAAAACTTAGGAAAATTTAGGCTTCCAGCTCTGTGATGAAAACAAATATCAATCAATCTCTTCAGCAGGATCTACAGAGAAAGCAGCACTGGTTACTCAGGCGCCATAACAATTTTGGTTGTTGACAAAATTAGTGCCAAGACACTATTCTGGCTTTAACAAGCTCATTTTAGCACAGGTTATGTTAATTAAATTAAACCTAACTGCTGGAAAATTATGAACAGGATGTCCAAACAGGGCTTGCCTCAACTAATCTGCTTCTCAACCAACTTTAAATTTAACCAGGGCATCTTTCTTRTTTAGACAAGACATACACACATTTCTGGGATAGCTTAAACATTCTCTAGTAAGTAGCATTTATGTTTTCAAATGCTGTAGTATAGAAAGTCTCCTGAAAAACACTGGGGTTGTCAAGTTCCTGTCAAGTGTTTGCAGTATCTTTGCACTTCCTTATTCATATTAGAAAGGGCAAAAAAGCATTGGGAAGGTTTTTTTGGGGTTGTTTTTTGGTTTGGGTTTTTTTGGGTTTTGTTTTGGTGGTGGTGGTGKTTTTTTTTTTTTCCCCCCATTTTTAATATACACTTACATAGCCTTACACTAGTACTCTGAATCAGTTTTCTAGAATATCTTTGTTAATATTCAGCCACAAAGGAAATTCCAGTGCAGAAAAGAATGGCTACATATAAATGCATTTCTGAAGCAAGCAAATAGGAAAAAAAGTCACAATAAAAATAGTTGTCCAGACTTCAAAATTCCTCCACAGTGTTTGTCTCCCAAGCATTTCAACACCTGAGTTTAACACATTTAAACTAATTCCTCCTTGTTGATTTGTGGACAAGGAGACCACCACCACAGCATATCTTGAAAAAATAAGAATAAAAGTAACAATCAGAACTGAATACCTGCGTCACTCTTCTGAGATGTTACTGGGGACACAGAAGTGTTCTGTTAAGTGAAAGTTACTTTCAACCATCCACAAAGCTCTGTGATTTTCTCCTCCAAATCCCTTTTTAAAGCTCCCCTCTGCCACAGCCATCACAAAAAAAAAAAAAAAAAAAAAAAAAAAAAAAAAAAAAATCAACTTTGAGGCCACTGGAAGTACAAATTTTACATCTGTGTCTACTGTTGTCACTCATCACATTTTCCTTGCAACCATTGAGACCTGTTGCACTTTTTTTTTTTTTTTTTTTTTTTTTAAACCCATGTCCATGGAGAATCTTGTGTAACAGAGACCTAGGCTTCATACAGTGCCATCATTCAGATGAATAATACATTTAACCAATGACACTTGGCCATTGTGGGAATGGGAAAGAATTTTAGAAGGGTGGAAATCAGTCAGATACTTCCACAAGAGACCGGAAAGTTTCCATGCATTTGTGCACCATGGCTGCTTTGTAAGTGCCATTTCCGTGCTGATAGCATCAGAAAGGTTTATGCTAATAAGCATGGCTTTTTAATGGTACCAAGATATACCCTGATTTTGAAATTAATAAATTCTGTCCATTTTAATACTTAATACAATTTATCCCATTTAACTGGTGGATAAAGAATGTGCTTTTTMATTATGTACAGAGACAGCCTGGATTTAACAAAAAAATAAAGTGTAATCCAGAAACTGGAAATGGTAGGTGACTAATAGCATTTACACTTTCAATAATCGTGGTCAAGTTTTCTTTGTGTAGAGCTCTAGGATAAACTCAAGAGATGATTACTGTAATTAAGGAATTTACAGATCTCTTTCTTTAGAGACAAGCTACTTGGCAGAGACTTGCAGTCTTGAATAAACTCCCTCCAACCCTCTGAAGTCACTATCTTCTGCTCATTCGGTTCCCAACCAGCATATGCGTGCTGCTGATACTGGTGTCAGTCAAAGCCCTATCCRAGCCAAATGGTTCTTGCAAATAGAGATATTTTCCAGCATCTGACTTCTCCAGGCACATGGGGGCACTTCCAGTCCCAGGGGAGGAGGCAGACTCCAGCAAGCTCCAACCCACCAGATACTCACTCACGCATTACACAGCCAACCACTCCAGTTACAGTTCCAACTACATCTAGGTTAATACAAAGTAATTTCTTTGAGAACAGAGGAGAGAAAATCCAGATTTACACAGGTGTAACTGAAATCAGATTATTGCTTCTCTCTAAGGAGGTTCCACCCCCCAATCCAAGCCATTAGGGGGTTATATGGCACAATTAGGTATATTACAGATATGCAAAAGCAGGTTATCCCCTGCTAGGAAAGATGGGTTAGAGACAGCACACAAGCCTGCATTATGAAATATCTTCCCTACTGACAACAGCTCAGATTTCAGCTGGAAATAAAAGCATCTAATCACATGCCACAGACACTGAAGCAACTGGATACATCTTCAGATATGGTGCGCTTATCAATCAATGCCTTAGCCAAACAAGTAGTGAAAATACCTCTTTCATCTCTAATATAGCATCCAAGTCTAAAATAACCTGAGCTCCTGATTAAACCAATACTGACTAGAGAAGTCAACCAAATCAGTGGAGGTTTTCAAGTCAGTGGTTTGGGCTGGCCAACTTGAAATACCTCAAGAAGTAAGATTTTGACAAGTTAGGTGCGGGGGAGTGCTGAACCTCTCAGACTGTACATACAAAAAATGATCACCAGCCATAGTTATTAGACTATCCTCAGTGACAAAACATGGAGGCAGTAGCTGTTCTCTACATCGTTACTTAACTCTGTGAAGCCATCACATTTGCAATACACTTGAGAAGACTGGTTCAAGAGGAAAGGGGACACTCAATTACATTAGAAGAATTTACACTGAGTTTATCACAATTCATGCAGTAGGCTCTGAAATTCATTGCCACAAGTAAAAAAACCCAACAAAACCAAGGACACCCACACACTGCTATCCAACAGCAGATCAAATCTAGACACAGATAAGAATATTTAGTGGAGTTAGAGTCACCAACCTAAGACGACTGCTGAAAAGGATAAAAGCTCCTGCTTCAGTTTTAGCTCAATTTCTCATTAGAAGGGATTAGAATGAAATTTTCATAGAAGCCTCTAATTCCTATGGGGTCTACCATCCTCATCTCAAGCATCTGGTATGGTCATCAGAGAAATAGTAGTACATTAGACAGACCACAAGCACAATCCAATATGGCAATTACTACATGTTTTCTTCTGCTTGATAAAAAGTTAAATAGTCCATCTGATGCTGCTGTCAAAATGCAATCTTGGAACAAAGCACCAAACAAACATTTGTGTACGGACAAAAAAGACTGAGTACACTCACTAGCAGCAACAATTAATATTCAATTCAAGAGATGCAAGATTACCTACCCAGATCACAGTCTATCCCATGGATCCCTTTGGGTGTTCTTTTTTGAGAAGTTACTATGTGAAATATTTCTTTAGATTGCAGTGAAAAGGGGCATCGTCACTGGGCTATACAGTTGGGTTAGGAAAAGGCAGAGTTCACTGTTTTATTTTTTAGATCAATGTGGGCATTTCAGTAGGATTTCACCGCTCAGTGAGAAAGGGCAAAGGAACAAGCAAATGATTTTCTTCTAAATATCTTTTCTGTTCTTTGTGGAGCAGGCAGTACAGCAATTGTCTCAGAGCCAAATGACAGGGGGAACAAGGAATATTTAAATCTTAAAGTTACTGGAAATATGTTWTACTTAAAACTCTCCTTTAGCCAAATATAAAAAAGGGAAAGGGGGAAAAAATACCGTTGTTGCTCACTGCTGTCTCCAAAACAATCACTTTCTAGTAATATGCTAAAAAGTGACAAATACTAGTCACATGACCTCTAATTTCTCTTCCTCTTCCTGCCAGCGCAACTGCGTAGGGTTTACGTATTTTATTACCTGTTCTGTCATTTTTATATAATTTAGCAAAAATACAATATAGGCCAAATACACTGTTCTTGGAACTGAGGTTTAAATTCATGCTCGGATGCTGAAGAAACATAGCCCAGCATCCTGGATAGACCCTAAGCAAATTCCTTCTTAAAAGCAGAGACATCAGTATCCCAATCACAGCAGACCCACGATGTCAGCAATGGATCTGCTCTGAAGCACTTTGACAGGTGAAATGAGTATCACTCGTTAACCAATGTTGCAGTGTAGCAGTAGCAATAAACCAAATTTACAAACCAAATTTAAAGAGGCAGCCTCTACATATACCCACAGTATTTCATTCCTGCCACTGTACTTAGAAGATATCGAAGTGAAATCACTTACACTGGAAAAAGAAAGAATAGGGTAAAATCCTACCAGTTGTCTCAGACAAGAAGGCATTAGAGAGCTTTCTAGCTCCTTTTCTCCTACAATGTGCTAAACCATGAGAAAAGTAATGGTAGGCAGAACAATGGGAAGATGCTATTTTTCAAGCAGAAGAAATATGTTACTTGCTTAAACTGTACAGCTCAGTATCTACAATGTGGAAAAGGTCTCTCTTGCTTTCAATACATGTGGAACAGGGGAAGTCATGCAAGAAAACACATTTGTAAAGACACTTTAAAATGTCAACCAGTAAGCAGCAAACAGAAAGAGAAAACAGAAGAGTGATATACAGTYTTTCACAGCATCTTCTATGTCCTCTAATCAGAGCCTAGAGAATGGGACTCTGCAATGAGAGCCCTGAAAGGGTCACTTCACTTTTATGCCTTCATTCCCCAGCCCAGGCAAGAAAATGGTACTTACCCATCCTTAGAAAGTGTTTTGCAATCTACGCATAACAGGTGACTTTGAAATGTTGTTATATAAGAATTGTCTCAATAGGTATAATACCTACAGAATTACTGAAACATGTTGTTTTGTCTCACTTGATTAACAGCTATTCTTCCCTGTTTTCTCTCTACCTATTCAGTGATGAAAAATATTTCACACAGTTTTGCCTGTGTGTCTTATTTTCTGTTAGCTGGCAAGAAGAAAGCCTTGTTCTCCTGGTTCTTACCTCTGGTCCCTTCCAAAGTGATATGCAGAGTTCAGTGCTTACGTGCTTCAGATGAGACCTCAGCAGTATGATGAAGTCACTATAAGCTAAAGCAGAAACACTTCCCCAAGCCTGAAGAGACTCAGAAAGCACAGTCTGTGATGTTAACTTCATTCATTTCAGCAGGYGATATCTCTGATGCTAACGAAAGCACTTCAAAAACACCAGTCACACTAACAGTTTTACTGCTAAGCAAAATAGGCAGGTAAGCTTGAAGACAATCTAGGGTTATGGAAAATGAATTCATTTTTATTTCAGCCACAGGAACCTCTCAGCTAATCTATGCTAACTGGCTAAATGTTGTGTTGCTAGTCAGTATGAGAAACTGAGGAAAGCCTGAAACATATTTAGCATAATCTAAAACTAAAAACATGCATAGAGACACTGGATATTTACTTATTCTTCCCTACAACAGACTCATTTCTGCATCTGTCTGAAGCACTCTTGGAGGAAAAAAAAAAAAAAAAAGTGTCTGGACAAGTTAGAAAGACATTCCTACACTCCAGAAAGCATTCAGCTCTGGGAAGGAGAGAAGAGGAGCCAGGAGAAACTAAAGACGGATAGCCTCTAGGAAGAGCTGGAAGGGATAAGATTAGTTCCATTTCTTGAAGAAAGGATTCAGCTTTCTAACATATGGGGAGAAGTGGCTTATGTGGGGGGGAGGGAAAGGAGTAGAAATCACAGCTTTTCTCAGTCAATAGGCTGATTCTTGCTGTAAGGCTACCTTTTATGTGCATATTCTGTGGTAATCACCTAAAATTTTAATGTAACACRGACTTTACAAACCTAAAATGTAATTTATGTTTTTTTATCTAGGATGATCCATAGGAATGAAATTGATGGCTAACACCATTATTTTTGATACCCATTAAATACTTCAACTGAAAGAAGTGAAAAGGGAGATTTTGTACCCACTAAGCTGATGGAGCTCTCACTGAGAAATGTGAAATTATGCAAATGTAGACTTTAAGAGCAACAGAGGAACTTTCTTCTATTATGCACACACAAGTATGAAGAAAAGGTCACACAGTGGTTAGCTAAGCTTCACAGCAAACACAGCCTATTTAGGAACCAYGCAATGGTATATAAAGACTTGACATAAGTTATCAACAGCTACAGCAGTGATGTAAATTTGTGACTTCTGGAATGACTGTTAATTCTTAGCTGATTTAAACAGGAATAAGCTGCTGTTCTTCCTGGACTCAGATGAGATAGGAAATACMAGCACACCTTGGGCAAACAGTGTTCACTTTAAGAAGAGGACTATTTGTTTCTCAGGTCAAAAGCAAGCATAAATATGGCACACCTTAACTAAGGTACCTTCCTCCATATTTAGCCAGTTATACCCATAGCTTTTAAGAAATTAGTTTCTACTTTTTTTTTTTTAATCACATGTCTTTCTGATGAGCAACACATGCAGCTTCAGGCCCATGCGTATTGAAATGTTTTTTGTTAACCATTTGCTCACAAGATGAGTTGGAGGACAGTGAAGTTCCACTAATTCTAGTTACAGAATCTGAGAAATCAGAACAAGCAAAAAAAAAAACCTCCRGTTTATATCACTTCAAGATCAGGTCCAGTAGTTCAAAGCTCATGAAAAACAGGATTGACATTCTTCTTGTACTTTCACATTTCTGAAGCATGGGTTTGTATTTTATTAATATTTATTCATAAGATAAGCCAAAAAATGGTTCTCTGCTGAAGCCAATTATAATTTTTATAATTTTTACTGATTATAAAAAAATATCAGTAGGTATTAATTTTCAGGGGAATTCCACAATAAATTTAAAGTTAATATTAACATGACATGCCAATTTCACATCTACCCTACGTGCATTTGAGATCACTGAGGCTATTTCCCGTTTTGCAAAGAAACTTCTTTCGCATTGCATTATATCACACTCCTGGTTCAGAGGCTTTACTCCACACAGGGTAGATGTCTAGAATCACCACATTTATTATTTTTTAAAAGGATTCACAGAACTTTTATTCTTAAAATTGTGGATTTAGTGTGCATCTAAAGATGCAAACATAGTATCTCATTAAGTGTTCTGAGATCGCTGGTTCTCATTACTTTCAAACACAGTCTAGTGCTGGTAGCATATTGACCTTTACAAGTGCCTTGAAATCACAGAGTTTTACTGTATTTAAATTACTACTAAGACGCATTTCATTTGCAAGAAATCCCAGACTTCACACTGAAGAGTAAAAATAACATGATCTCTAATAGAGAGAGGCTGTCCTTAAAACTGCACTATACCTCACATACTGGCGCATATTGTGGCATTTATTCACCCAAGTGATCAAGCATGAGTGTGAGTGTTTGAGCCAAATGCACAAAATAAAAAAAGTTGATCAAGTCTAATGGTTAGATTTTTCAAAAGCTCCAAGCTCTATATCCATTAAAAAAAAGCTAAAGCCATATCTGCTAAACAGATAACTCTGGTAACTCACCTGAAGACAAAAAAAGTTGCTTCTTATGTTCTTATTTTAACCAATAGGTTTTCAGATATTTTTTCAGTAAACAAATAAAGGATAACTTTTCTGAATCACACGATACAGTGACTTTCTACACTTTCACAAAAGATACATCTTTTTTTCTCCACAAAGTTATGATCTTTCCCTTCTTCTCACCACAGCAATAACAACTAATCATGCAGTATTAGCACATGAGGGAGGACGGGAGGACAAAGGGAAAGTTCATTTGCACCATGTCTTACATGTCAGTTTGCAACAGAAAATGCGTACTAGTAACATTTTTACCCAATGATAACTAAATCTGATTGAGCTTTGAGAGAATTTAATTTATGCCCTAGTTCACAAAGGGGATTAAGTATTTGAGATACCTTACATTATCTTTCACTAAAATATACAACACACTATATTATAATAAAATAAATTGACCAGAGTATTTCTCAGCCCTGTAACTCCACTCATTTGGATAATTCCATTGCCAGTCACAAATATTTCCAAAAAGCTTCCCAGCTAGACAGAGTTTAAACACTAGAATAACAGATTTATTGCTGTTATAAAAGCACCAGCAGGTAGACAGGATGCAGAATTAGGAGTTGGATCAGAAGTATTTAAGCCTTATAGCTACCATTGTAGCCTATCAATGAGTACAGTGGCTTTCTTGCTTGCTTTCGTCTGAGTAGTCTCCTGTCTTTCACCAGCATTTTGCAATATCACACATGTCCTATGGGCTTTGCCCACTAACCTGAAGTAATCTGCGGTTAGCTGGAAGATCAGAGTCTTCCCCTACCCCTTTAGAATGACTGGATTTTATTAAAATTGTACCTTCTAATAAAATGTAAAATGATGCGAGCTAGTTTCCCACTAGGCAGTACATTATCTATAAACATATAAAGTGATTTAGCACAGGAAATACTAACATGCAGAGGCAGCTCCCCCACACTATCCACATGCACAACTGTCAGCTTACTGCTGAAATGACACTGCAGTGCATTGAACTGGTTACATTTGTTTTGATTTTGCCCAACTGCAATTACATCTCCTGTCTTCAATTCAGTGAAACTATCCACTGTTTCCAAATCTGGATTTCCCTTGTGATTACACCAACACCTAAGCTTTAATGAAAGCTTTTACTAAGCCTAAGTCTAATTTTTATGTTGGCCAATGCACTCAAAAGTTACAAAACCAAATCCCTGTAAATTCACCCCAGCAGCCTGTCTTTTATTCCAATGGCTGAAGAACGGACTCTTTAGTGATTATACATAGATGGGACTCCAGAAAAGGTTGCAAAATTGGTGTCCTTGGCACTTGTATACCAATACCCAAGTTCCAGCTATACTTTTAGTGTTACACATATACAATGTTTTATCACTTTTTAAATATTGTCATAAGGGACATCAAGAGGTCATCTTCTGTACCTCGCTCCCAGCATAGTATCATCCATGCTTTGATCATTCTTGACAGGTACTTACCTAACTTCTTCTCAGTGTTCTCCAAGAACAGACCATACAGTCTCCTAACAGGATATTTCAGTGTTTCATCTCTTTTTTTAACAGAATAAGTCACCAAAAACCTACTTCTAATCCACCTTCCTGCAATTCAAGTCCATTATTACTCTTCCTACTCACCACAGAGATAAGACTGCTATTTTGATTTTAGAGCAGGCTTGCAGACTATTGTGTCACCCCCTCTGGTACTCCCTTCATCAGGTTAAAGAACCCAGTCCATTCAGTCTGTCCTCACCCTCCTAACATCTAACGATTCTCAGTGCTTTCCTTTTGTTTCTCTGCAACCAGTCCAAGTCTTTCTTCAAATGTAATGCTCAAAACTGGATACAGTATTCCAGATTAAGTCCTCAGTGACAAGAAGGGAGAAAAAAAAAAAGTGTGTCCTTCCAGTTATAGTCCAGCTAAATCATGTTTCTCTTATGACTTACTCAGCACTAGATCAGTGGACATGGGAAGGGCTACAGATGTCGTCTATCTGGACCTCTGTAAGGCCTTTGACACGGTCCCCCACAACATCCTTCTCTCTAAACTGGAGAGGTATGGATTTGATGGGTRGACTGTCCAGTGGGTGAGGAATGGGTTGGATGGTCGCATCCAGAGGGTAGTAGTGGTCAACGGCTCAATGTCCAGATGGAGGTCAGTGACAAGTGGTGTCCCACAGGGGTCCGTATTGGGACCGGTACTGTTTAATATCTTCATCAATGACATAGACGGTGGGATCAAGTACACTCTCAGCAAGTTTGCAGACGACACCAAGCTGAGTGGTGCGGTCGACACGCCTGAGGGACAGGTTGCCATCCAGAGGGACCTGGACAAGCTTGAGAAGTGGGCCCATGTGAACCTCATGAGGTTCAACAAGGCCAACTGTAGGGGCCTGCACCTGGGTCGGGGCAACCCCCTGGTATCAATACAGGCTGTGGGAGATGAAGGGATTGAGAGCAGCCCTGCCGAGAAGGACTTGGGGGGACTGGTGGATGAAAAGCTGGACATGAGGCAGCAACGTGCACTCGCAGCCCAGAAGGCCAAGCGTATCCTGGGCTGCATCCACAGAAGCGCGGCCAGCAGGTCAAGGGAGGTGATTCTGCCCCTCTGCTCTGCTCTGGTGAGACCCCACCTGGAGTACTGCGTCCAGCTCTGGAGCCCTCAGCACAAGACAGACATGGACCTGTTGGAGCGGGTCCAGAGGAGGGTCACAAAAATGATCAGGGGGATGGAATGCCTCTCCTATGAAGAAAGGCTGAGGGAGTTGGGGTTGTTCAGCCTGGAGAAGAGAAGGCTTCGGGGAGACCTTATTGCCGCCTATCAGTACTTAAAGGGGGCTTATAAGAAAGATGGCGGCAAACCTTTTATCAGGGCCTGTTGCGACAGGACAAGGGGGAATGGTTTTAAACKAAAAGAGGGTAGATTTAGACTAGATATAAGGAAGAAATTTTGTACGCTGAGGATGGTGAAACACTGGCACAGGTTGCCCAGAGAGGTGGTAGATGCCCCATCCCTGGAAGCACTCAAGGTCAGGTTGGACGGGGCTCTGAGCAACCTGATCTAGTTGAAGACGTCCCTGCCCACGGCAGGGGGCTTGGACTAGATGACCTTTAAAGGTCTCTTCCAACCCAAACTACTCTATGATTCTATGATCTTTCTCTGCAGAACCTCTGCTTACCCCATTGCTTCTCATCCATATTTACGCAGGCAACTACTACCACCAAATAATCACTCAACCCCATTGAATTTCATCCTATACTTTTCAGATCACTTCACTTCTAATTTACAAAAATATTTTGAATTCTAATCCCTCCCTCAAACATCATTGCAGCTCACCCCATCTTTGGTTCATTACAGCCTTTAATAAAATAGCCAAGTCATCAATGAAATCTTCAAACAGAATCAGGCTCCAAATAGACCCCAGAGAAAGTTTGCTTGGTAGAGCCTTTTATTTTGGCCACAAATCACTGGTAACTCTTCTATGGTACAATTACCCAACTGATTTTGAGCCTACCTTACAATAGTTTCACCTAGCTCACGTCTTGAATTCATTACGAAAGTGTTGCGTAAGTCCGTTTTAAAAGCTCTTCTGAAGCCAGGATACAGAGGGATTTATTGCTTTGCCTCTATCCACAGATATGTTGCCCTGCCATAGAAGGGGGTTACATTAGTTAAACATTATTTGTTCTTGAGATATTTTTGGCTGCTCTTCGTCCTCTATTTCCTAGATATTTCCAAACTGTACATTAATTTATTCCAGAATTTTGCCAAAGATTAAAATCAGTCTGACTAGTCTACAAGGTCCCCTGCTCCTTTCCTTTCGCCAACCCCTCTCTATTTTAAAAGATAAGCAAGCATTATCCTTTCCTCAGCTTTTTAGTACCTCATCAAATTTTAAAGAGATGCTTATTAAACACCTAAATAAATCACTCTATGGTCAAGGACAGGTCCAGATGATGTGAAAAATCCAAGGCTTACTTGCTATCCATGCAGAAACATCACCCCTTTTTCAGGGGTATTAACTGCACAGGCCAGCAGCGTGCAATTGCCCCATTCAGTGACAATGGATACGAAACAGTTAAAAACTTCTGCCTTCTCAGCATCCATCCTCAGAGGCACAGACCAACTTTGTGTATTACATCCCAGAATTTTACTCTCCTGAACCAGAGGCAGAACAGTTCCTCTCAACCAGCAAAATGGAGGAAGAAATCCTTCAAGCTTTCAGACCAGATTAATCACTCAAGAGACACAGCTAACTCGGATAAATGTCCAGACCAAGGTTGCTTTCTGAATTGATGCTCTTGAGGTTTGCTCATACCAATCATTAGTCACTACCATTTATTAGCTTGCAGATAAACTGAAATAGATCCTGGGAAAGAAAGAAAAACATTCTCCCAGGACCTTGGTTATTAATTTTATTTATTAACCAAACTCAAGCTAAGGCAAAATTAATAACTTTCTACATGCGTAGCAGAAACTTGGAGGAGAGAGGGAAGCTTTATAACACTGTGTGAAAGCAGGCCTCTCCCATTTGTATACCTCTGAAGAGGTCAGCTTCTATCATAGGCCACACAAATTCAGGACCATAAAGATCAGTGAGCATTAAACACAAGGAGACAGGAGCGAGGCACGCACCAGGTTATTTGGGAGGCATACCAAAGGACTCCACCAGCACAGCCCTCAGAAATGACCCCTGCCACACTGATTCTCAGACCCTAAGCAAACAGGCATGCACGAAAAGACATTGAATTTCTCATGTCTGACAGATGGGAAATTTGGAGCTGACTAAACACATGCCCAACCCTATATTCTTAGCCCAGATAGCACTTTATTGACCCCTGGCTGATGGAAATGCCAGAAGAGTATCATCTGAATGTGACCCCTTAATGTAGTCCATGTGTGAAAACCTTAAGAAACAGTTCTCTTTCCAGTGGAGGCCAGGAAATGAATGAAAAACGTCCGCTGAAGTCAAGGGATTTACATTGGCATAAATCTGACACACAGAAAAATTAGGGATCCAAACTCTGTCCTCCGAACTGAGGCCAAAGGGATCCCAGGCAAAGATCTTCCACAGCAGTTTCCATATCCATAGCCACATCATTGTGTTCAGAAATGTAAAATAGCCAATGCCATATTCTGCAACACTAACGAATACAAAATATTGTCCTGAAATAAGAAAAAGACTTGAAGAACATAATTTTTTTTTTTTTTTTAAAATGTAGGCCTAAAGGCCTTTCCAACATAATTAAGTTTTCCAAAAGAGCCTAGGGGTATAAGGTACTGAAATTGTATTGAAATTCAATAGGAGACTGGCCACTAAATCTTATTTCAAAAATCCTAGTGTAAACTAATTATTTATAAAGAGTGGATCTTCAGAAACATTTACTTCACTAAATAGGTATTGCCAATATGTATGATCTTTGCCAAAACAAATTTGTATTTGCTCCAGCACAAACACATCTATACACCAATATTTATAGATTACACCACTGTGATTCATTATCAAATAAAGTCCATTTTCTGTGCACCCAGTTGAGTTAAAGAATATTAAAATGAATTCTAACTTCCTTGTTGGTTATGAAAGGGCATCCTTTTATTGACATCTTTATTTAGCAAAAATGCTTTGAGAGATGTATTTGGCAAATAATATTGCTCTTACAGATCTCGCTGCTTCAGAAACATGACTTCTGAGGAAACACTAGATCTTGTAACAGAAATATCTTTAAATCTTTTAGATAGCCAGTCCACAGGGAAAGGTTTAAGAAAGGATCAAAGCTTGTCCTTTCAGCTTGAATTATTCCATTACAGCTGAATGTGACATAATTACAAAAGATGTTGGATGTGGAATCTCATCAGGATTATCTGACACTCATCTTTGTTGAAAAAGTCTCCCCAGCTGTTGCTCTGATAGCACAAATGTGACAGGAGTGCAGAGCACAAAAGTAGTTGCAAGTGACCGCTGCTTTGGGGCTGGTTTAGGTTCCCTGTGCCACATTGTGACTTTTCAGCCACCACAAATATTGAGGCTGTTTAGGACTGACTTGCAGGTGAGAGGGAATACCAAGTATGCTCTTGAATTTCTGAATAAGAAATTAGTTTAAAACAGCCCGTAAACCAATATATATGTTATTTAGCTGATGCACATAAACAATTCATCTTCTTTCTTATGCAAGGTCAACATAATTCAGTGAGAAGCTTGGGTTTTTTGTGGTGGTGGTTTTTTTGTTGGGTTTTTTTTGGTTTTTTGTTTTTTTTTTTCCTTCTTTAAAAAGCCTGCTATATTGCCTGAGTTTGTTTTTGTTGAGACAAGAACAGTGCTGTTTACAACATCTAAGATAAAGCACATTCTCTTTACAATCTACACTTCTCTCTGCACTTGATGCATTCTAAACCAGTACATGCAGCCTCAAACAGCAAGAAGCATGTATTTTCTTATAGTGCCACTATATTTTTGTGTGTGTGTGTGTGTATATGTATGTATGTATATTTTTTCTTTTTTTTTTTTTTTTATTCTGTGAAAGGAGCTCAACTGCAAACTATAACATCAAACATCAAATCTTGAATAATTACCCATTCCAGAGGATTTGGTAGCTGTAAAAATACTTTTCTTTCCTTCCTTGTCATGGATTACATTTCCTTCATACATTATTAATGAAGTTAAACTACTAGTAACATGCCAAATGTGCTGCATAGGAGATTTGTGCCTAATCCAGCACAAAACAGGCCCAGTCACATAATGATAGAAAAAAAGAACAAATGTCAACAGTTTCACACTGGGACTAGATTAAGCAGACCATACTTACTGATTCCTTACACAGGGATTATCTCACTTTTGGTGCTATGAGAAGACAAGCCACACTTCTCCCATGTTATTAACACAGAACTGCACCTCAAAAAAAAGACACTAGACTTCCTGAATCTGCTTCCAGACAGACACACACACGGACTGCTGTTTATTAAATATAACAAACTCTCCTTTAGATGACAGATGCAAAAACAGGATACTAATAGTAATATATATCAAAAATGCCCTCTTACTGCTTTAGATCTCGATCCAACTTTCAATGGAATTTGTGGATAGCCCTTAAGAGGATATTACTTACAATTAGACTCTAACTGAATCCCAATTAAATTAACTGGTGTCTATGGGGTTTACCTTCCTACAATGGAAAACTTTCTTTGGCTTAGGACCCACATCATGTCAACAGCTAACAAGTGTTAGCCTGATAACTAAAGTGCTCACTGAAGCCAACAAAACTGTACTCTCTTAAGCGTTTACAGGACCAGGCATTTGGCACAAAATTGCCTGTCAACTAAGCAATAATAATGTCCAAACAGACTAGAACTTGCTTTTTCTTTTTTAATCTCGTATCTATGAGCGATATTCACTAAAACCCCTATGGCAYGGGCAGATGTTTGCTGAGATAGCATAGGTATGGTTTTGTGAGATGAAGAATATTGCTTTAAGATGCTTACTGCTGCGTCAGGAATACTGAAGCCATGACACAGACTGCAGAGCCAGTGAAAACTCGCTTTGTCATTTCAGATTTGTTAAAAATGTTCAAGGAGTAGCTGTCCCAGCAGACTAGGCAAGATCAGGTGTCATCTGTCTACACCACTCTTAACTTTATGCTGGATCAGGTATCACCTCTGCTACCGCAGCTGGCATTGGTCTGGTAGCAACAGCACAGCATGTGCTGCGCCTGGCTCAACATGGCACAACTGAGCGCACACGCTGATCCAGACCTAATTAGTATTAGCAGAGATCTGGCAGGAAGGATTGTTGAATCACAGACTAAATCTGCAGCTCCAAGCTGCTCTTTTACAGGTAAACAGGCTTTAAGCAGTTCTCTCTTCCAACTCTAGCCCCATCCAGTCAGAGCTACCAGGCCTCTGGAAGTTACCATCCCCTTCATCGTGTCAATTCACCTGCTTGTGAGGCTGGACTCCAAACCAGATCTTTGAAGGGACCCTGGTTTTAAAAGTCAAAGCATTACATGCATGCTGTGTGCATGTTTTACAACCTGGGTCAGTTCAAAAATCTAGACAGGAACCTACAAATGGCTCAGTGACAGCACAAGGACAAGTCATTCCCAGTAAAGGCATGCCTTAAGCCAGTTTTGGCAGTACTTACGGATAGACATCCTGTAATCGACCTGCCATCTACCATGGGGAAAGTCCAGTCTGTTAGGGGTCCCACAACATGCATTAGAATATATAGAGCAAATAATTAGATCAAATGAAAACTTACTCAGCACACTGTACATTCATTTTGAGCACTCTTTTCCACTAGCAGAGGGAAAAGAAGTGAGCAAGAAGAAACTAGAAGGTTATCTTGTACAAGCTCTAAAGCATTAGTAAATTCAAATAATTATATAGTCACTAGCACATAAAAATTAATTTGCTTACTAAGAGCCTGGGCTTATACTCCCTTACTGAGAGCATGAATCATTGCAGTCACGAGAACCCATGCCTTTTAGTTTCTTAGGGCCTCCACTAAAATCCATGAAGAAAACAGTACACTGTCCACCAGAAAACCTTCCTGCATTTCTTCTGCACACACACACCTCCGTGGCAGGAACTGAATGGGGACTGCTGAAGGCAGAAGAGGAAGAAAATAACCAAAGTATATGCTCAGGAGAGATGACTGAGATGCGTCAGTCCCTCTATAAAGAAATAATCCACAGATTGCTAGAAGGTGCAGCAGACACTATCTCCATGGAGCCCCTCCACTCCAAASCAGGCTTAACATTTGTTGCTCTCATAGCACGCTCCAGACCGTGTAACTCTGTGGAGCTGCTCTGCTGGCGCTTTCTGCAAATACCCCGTGAAATGCAGTTTCTCACTGCAGAAGGAGGCCCATAAGGAAAATGCTAGTCAGCATCAAATTCTTTCCACAGCCTATGGACATTTATTAATCCAGCCCTTTTCCTCCCTAGACTGGGGCCTCAGATTTCCCTAAGCTCTGCTTGGACCTCACAGGCAGCAAGAAATGGTGTTTCTGAAGAGGCTGAATATGAAGGTTAGGGAACATCCTAGCATAAAGGTTTCCTGCTTTGCAAATCTCATTGAACTACATGACTCCATAGCATTGTCTAAAGAGGACATTGAAAAATAAATGTTAAGTTCATGTGACTTTTCTGGCACACTTGCAGTTACTTAAATATTGATTTTTGATCCTATGAAATGTGTTAAGTATGAAATGTCTGGCTTCAAAGCAATATAACACCATGAACTACATGCTCAGCTTCAGTAAATTCTAATTCATAATTGCAGCCTATGCTTTACCCAGTTTCAAAGTAGTTACCAAGTCAGAAAACAGTCATTACATTTCATTCAGTAAAAAGAGCACATCCCAAATGAGGTGTCTTTAAAGAAAAGAAACAGGACAACTTGTACTGACAACATGTATCCTTTGTACTATGCAAAGCTCTCCTGATTCATCACCTATTCATCTGCTGCAGCCACATCACTGGCCAACATCTGTTTGCATCTTAAATCATAGCCTTACTGTGAACTCTCTCCAGTTATGTTCCCCCGGTAAAGTACAAGTCCCATTCCGACATGGTCTACTGGGAGGAGATCTAGGAACTACTGGAGGATTATAGCATAAAAATGCCACAACTATTTTTTCCCATCTTAATTGCTATTTCGCTAAATACAGTATTTCTTTTAATTTGTTAAATTTAATTATTTTGTAGGTTTAGGCACTTTAGGTCAGAAAGGTCCAAGAGCAGTATTTTGTTTTAATGCAGAGAAAGACAGTTTCTGGTATTACTCCATTCTGGAAGGAAACAGCTGAAGTTGAGGACACTGGCTTTATTCATACCTTTTATTTTTTGACCCCCAGCTTTCTCCCCCATATACCTAGGCCTGCCTCAGGCATCATGCAAAAATCTTGTAAGCAAACATCTGTCAGTCATCAAGAGCATGTCAATCACTAGCTGTAGCAAAGGTAGAAAATTACGAGTGAAACAAGTTTTATCTGCTAATATCAGAAACAAACTAGATGACTAGTTACTGGAAAATATGAGCCAAGGGAGCTAATAGATGTAGTGAACAACAATATCTTCTAAGCTTTGTAGGCTTGTAGAATTTCACCACCATTCAGGATTTGAGCCTTTAGTCGGTAATTTTGGCATGTGCACACGAGGTTTTTGACAACTCACACACTTTAAAAAAAATATATACACCTAGTGATGTGCAAAGAGATTTCCCCGAGAAGTACAATAGGGAACACGTGTTCCAGAACCAGAGTACTTAATATTATCAGCCCATATGGCATTTCTGAAGATAGTTTGGACATTTATGTCCCAGAGCTACCATGCCTTGACCCCAAAGAGTTTTCCTGAGGAAATCTCTTACGGTGCCACCTATTCGCACCATTCCCTGCTTAACTCGTTCCAGGAGAAAGAGAAAGAACTGCCTCATTTTTCTGGGTTCACTCCTTACTCCCTAAGACACAAACAACAGAGGCAATCTCCACACTTTCCCCAAATGCAACAGACAAGACCATGTGTGCTTATTTCTGCAGACAGACCCGAACAGGGAAAAGCTCTTTCCTTGGAGGAATGCTAACACAGTTACACGACAGGCAGGAAGAGCCCCATGAGTCTTGCAGGAGAATAGGTTTCACTTATGCTCTGGGTAACATTTCCATATCAAAAAAGCCAGGAGGCTTGCAACATTGGAGGCTTGCAACAAAAGGACATCTATTTGTTGAGCTCTGGTTTATGTTATACACAGTACAATAAATTAAGCCAGTGAATGTTTTACAAGTGTGATGTTAGTATTCTGTAAGAGATATTTCTCTATTAGAAAATCCTGATACTTAAAATGGATTCAGAGGGACTAATAAATTGGTCTGGTAGGTGTTAATCAATAATATAAATGAATAACCAATGAAAAACTGTCACTAGTATGCCAAAGGGGAAATCATCCAAGAATGAAATCGGTGCAATAATACAAGTGCATTGTATCCTTCAACAAATACATGTAAAGCATACTGGATAGAGACCAATTCCCAGTACAAAACCATGTGCTCCTTTAGACTGCCTCAAAATACCTGATTTTATAAGGTATTTTTTAAAGGATAGATTTTTTTCCTAAATGTAAGCACTGATAAGTTGAATTCAAAGATGTGCATACGCTGTGCTTGTGCACTGGATGTTTTGTTTAAATTCTGTAGGGTTTTTTTGTTTTCATTTTTAATTATTCCTGCAGACAGCCTTTTGCCGGAGCTCTGAACCCTAGAGGAAAATCCCTGGAGATTTACATGAAAAAAGCTGGCATTCCCTCTTATTTGCCTACTGAACACACACACAGTGACAGATTGTCAGGATAGGCAAAGCCTATCCTGTTTTAACATCTGAAACATCTGTCCAAGATCCTCAGACAGTCTCCATGCATTTACAAAGCTCTGACTTTAGTCAGGTTAATAATACTCATTTTAGCTCTCTTTCAGCTTACAGTGCTGCCCATAGCTTCTGCAAGGGTTGCGCTTTCTGATTTTTGCCACTCAAAATTCCCTCTCAGGTATAAACTACTGGTCTCCCAAGTTCATTTGGCTGTCTACTTTAGGACTTCTAGTAAAAACCCACAGAACACCTGGCACAAATTTTTGTTATCTCTGAAATTAAACCAGGGCCCAAATCTATCTATGAAATGCTTGAAGTTATTGGAATTACTTCCTTTGAAGACAGGGGGAAGCTGGACTATATCCTTCATTTTCTAAGAGGGAGGGAACAAATGAACTAACACCTTCTAGGATCGTTTGTTTTCTTTGTATTAATCCTTTTTTCCTCCATCACCAAAAACCCATTGGCTCATTTGGCCAACCACATCTCCACATTCTTCCATCCAACAGCGCTGAAGGAGTGGCTGCTACAAAGCTGGCACGGGGAATTTTGACTCAAGATTGGCAATATTGATGCTGAATATCTGGATTATCATCAAAAGACAGGTCAAAAATGCTTAAGATGTCCAGAAAAAATTTACATCTTGCAGTCCACATCCCTTACAAGACTTGAAAGCTTTATCTTCCATGAAACCTCAATGGCTACTTTTTGCGAACACTTTGGCAATAAAATCCACATTCAGTAAACTTGATCTTTTAAAGCTTCACACAGCAGTGTTATAGCCACAGTTGTCAAAACCCACACTTGTCTCGAGAAGCACTGAGAAGCAGCTTGTCAGAAAGGGGACTGCTAGTATACAAAGCACCAGACAAGGGCAGCCTCAYGTCTAAAGCTGCTAACCTCGTTGCGAGGGACAAATACCCTTCAGAGCAGCACAGTAGTTTTACAGGTACTATATACAATGCTAATATCAGCACCATGAGACTGTATCACTGTTCAAGTCAGTGAAAATTCAAATCTTGGATGACATTTCCAGAGAAGTTGTGCCTGTACTGTTCTTTGTTCAGCAACTGGTATCGTATCTCTGCACTGGGGATCTGATGGCTTCTCTGCCTTATACTGACACATTTCTTTTTAAAGCTTATGTTCCTTTGGATCAGATAGGTGTGATAGACTATCTACAATCAGGAAGCAAAGAATAAAATACAAAACAATAGAAAGCAACCAATACTGTATGTGTCTGAACTAGGTATTTGAACAAGGTAGTGTATGTGTCTGAACAAGGTAGTTGATGTAAATCCACCCCAAGTTACCCTGTCACTCTGTTTTACGTTATTCCCACTCATCCCCACCACATCTCAAATTATATGGCAAGATCTCTGCTGTGTAGAGTTTGGCCCTAAGTCTAAGCTGTATTTATATTGTGCCTCCTCACAGGGAAAGGTTGTAGCAGCAGCAGTTTTATATCATATTCGCATTTGCTCTTCTTTATCCCTGGGCTGGTCCCAGGCACAATAGTTCACACCTAGCTTCATATGGAGTCGGAGAGCTGTTCTGGCAGCCAGGAATTCCTAGTGTGTTGAAACGTTACAGCCTACTCACTTTTGCTCAGGAAAGGGTGCTTACACTGAACAGGAAAGCAGAAGCCTTTTCAGGCAGTAGAAGTGCTATCCCAGTGACCTTCTGTCAACAGAGGAGTCTTCCAGTCATGGGTTAAGCCAACATTACAGCTACTTCACACTACCAGGTAGCTAAGCTAGAGACCTGTCTGCCCATCTTTTCTGCAGTCTTGCAAAAGGCTCCATCTAGGAAAAAAATAAATAGGAGGCCTTTGACAGGCAGCACAAACAGAGTATGTTTTGTCAGTAATGCCATGTAGATCTAGCAACAGATATCTGTTGACACAGATATAATGATGTGCAGCAGGAGCACAAGTATGCCTAGCCCTCCCACAGGTATCCAGCGAGCTTTTCATACTCAGATCTGCAGCGACTGGACACATACGGGAAGTGCAGGAGGTTTTAAGATTGCTCCTGCATCCCTGCTGCTGCACAGAGATTTGCTGGCTTTGAGGCATTTACCAGACTCTGCAAGCCCTTCTAGGCTTGGAATTGATAACTGCTGGATTGCATGCAAGAAGATGCTCATTAGAGTTGATGTTAAGGGAACTACTGGCACTCTGTTCTTTCCTATCATCTCTGGATTAGGGAATAAAATTTAAGGTACATATTTTTGCAAACAGTGGTTATTATGTCTACAAAACATACTATAGCAATAACCACACACAGGACACTTGAAATTGTGGATAAAATTCTTCAAGACAATAAGATACATTCAAGTATTATGCAGTTTATGCAGGCCAAAAAGGTGTTATATTTAATATTCCCCTCCAATGCCATTCAAATTTGGGGTGGTTTTTTTTTTTTATAACACTCTACAGAGAACTGCCCCTAGTCCCATCAAAGGTGATTGTTACAGTTCCCATAGCAACAGCTATTTTAATTAAAATTTTGACTCATGACAAACTATACAATAATGAATTAAAGTCTCAGTGCATTAAAGAAACAAAGAGTTAGAATATCCTCATCTATATAAGTGCTCAAGCCTCACCGCCCAAGCCGCAGAAGGCAAAGGTGGGGACTGGGAGAATGAAGAGCCGCCCACTGTAGAAGAAGATCAGGTTTGAGACCATCTAAGGAGCCTGAAGGTGCACAAGTCCATGGGACCTGATGAGATCCACCCGCGGGTCCTGAAGGAACTGGCAGATGAAGTTGCTAAGCCACTATCCATCATATTTGAGAAGTTGTGGCAGTCCGGTGAAGTTCCCACTGACTGGAAAAGGGGAAATATAACCCCCATTTTCAAAAAGGGAAAAAAGGAAGACCTGGGGGAACTACAGGCCAGTCAGTCCCACCTCTGTGCCTGGGAAGATCATGGAAGAGATCCTCCTGGAAGCTATGCTAAGGCACATGGAGGACAGGGAGGTGATTYRAGACAGCCAGCATGGCTTCACCAAGGGCWAGTCCTGCCTGACCAACCTAGCGGCCTTCTGTGATGGAGTGACTACATCAGTGGACATGGGACAGGCTACAGATGTCATCTATCTGGACCTCTGTAAGGCCTTTGACACGGTCCCCCACAACATCCTTCTCTCTAAACTGGAGAGGTATGGATTTGATGGGTGGACTGTCCAGTGGGTGAGGAATTGGTTGGATGGTCGCATCCAGAGGGTAGTAGTGGTCAACGGCTCAATGTCCAGATGGAGGTCAGTGACAAGTGGTGTCCCACAGGGGTCCGTATTGGGACCGGTACTGTTTAATATCTTCATCAATGACATAGACGGTGGGATCAAGTACACTCTCAGCAAGTTTGCAGACGACACCAAGCTGAGTGGTGCGGTCGACACGCCTGAGGGACAGGTTGCCATCCAGAGGGACCTGGACAAGCTTGAGAAGTGGGCCCATGTGAACCTCATGAGGTTCAACAAGGCCAACTGTAGGGGCCTGCACCTGGGTCGGGGCAACCCCCAATATCAATACAGGCTGTGGGAGATGAAGGGATTGAGAGCAGCCCTGCCGAGAAGGACTTGGGGGGACTGGTGGATGAAAAGCTGGACATGAGGCAGCAACGTGCACTCGCAGCCCAGAAGGCCAAGCGTATCCTGGGCTGCATCCACAGAAGCGCGGCCAGCAGGTCAAGGGAGGTGATTCTGCCCCTCTGCTCTGCTCTGGTGAGACCCCACCTGGAGTACTGCGTCCAGCTCTGGAGCCCTCAGCACAAGACAGACATGGACCTGTTGGAGCGGGTCCAGAGGAGGGTCACAAAAATGATCAGGGGGATGGAATGCCTCTCCTATGAAGAAAGGCTGAGGGAGTTGGGGTTGTTCAGCCTGGAGAAGAGAAGGCTTCGGGGAGACCTTATTGCMRCCTWTCAGTACTTAAAGGGGRCTTATAAGAAAGATGGCGGCAAACCTTTTATCAGGGCCTGTTGCGACAGGACAAGGGGGAATGGTTTTAAACKAAAAGAGGGTAGATTTAGACTAGATATAAGGAAGAAATTTTGTACGCTGAGGATGGTGAAACACTGGCACAGGTTGCCCAGAGAGGTGGTAGATGCCCCATCCCTGGAAGCACTCAAGGTCGGGTTGGATGGGGCTCTGAGCAACCTGATCTAGTTGAAGATGTCCCTGCCACATGGCAGGGGGCTTGGACGAGATGACCTTTAAAGGTCCCCTCCAATCCAAACTATTCTGTGATATGTTTCCACTAGACTAATACCTATCAATCTGCTACTAAACTGGCAAATATTATCCACATATGCACCCTATCTTTACTGGAGCTTTGTTAGTTTTTAATAAATTCCTCTACATTCAATGAATTGAAAATATAATTTCAACCTATTCTTAAACAAAGATGCAGAATAAATACATTGAATATTTTCTGCAGGTATTAGATTCAGATCTCAGTTGATGTTAACATTGGAGGTACAAATTCATATTTGAGTTGGACTGACATTCTTAGCTACACATCCATCATTATAAAACAAAACCCAGTAGTAGCTTTTTTAACACCGATTATACAAATGTTCACTGCAAAATTCCTGTTCCTACCACAAAAAGCATGCATAGCCTTACTTCAACTCCTTTTTTACAAATCTTTCCCCCTAACTCCTCTTCAATTCAAATTATTTTGCTCAACCACATACAGTATCTTGAAAAATCTGCAGTAGTAAATTTGATTAGTGTCAATTCTGGCATTCCTCAAAACCTTGAGAACTTCAGAGACTTGTGCCTATTCAGAAATGTTTTCAGCTGTTGATAGAAAAGGTATCATAACATTATGGTTTGCAAAATTATTTCCTGCACTTGGACATGCCTAAAGAAGTGACAAGAAATCATCAGTTTTTATCATTCAGGAAATGAAACAATTCGCAGTTAGAATAAAGCAGTCTCCTGAGCACCTTCAGGACAGCTGGTCTCTAGTATCCCTATTACTCATTATTTGAGCCTACCATAGATAAATAACAGACCATGAACTGAAACATCTGCACAATTCAACCCAAATCTTTTTTTGGATCCCCTTATAAATATGTTTCACATTCTGGGTTTTAAGGAAAATAAGTTAGACATAACATAACCACCACCTCCCTGCTTCCATTTTTACTAATTAACATGACTTCATAAAGTTGATAAATGAAGCACATACCTCCACTATTCAAGATGTGCTCCATGCTTCCTATATTTAAATCTATATGCCTCTGAATAGATATTTGTCTGAAGTGACCATCCGCATGCACATTCTTCAAAAGGCACTCACATATATAACTGCAGTCTTGATCTTGCTTCTGTCACCTTTACAAGCCTCTGCCATCATTTTTATTTGACACTTGCTATTCAGGTTTCAGCTTCACCTGATCTGCAGTTTTCCCCCATAATTCCACCCTCAAAAAAATTGCAGAGGAAAGCAGGTGTGAAACAATTCACCAGCCAATAGTCAACACAAAGTATCTGCATCTGAAGCCTATTAAACTGGTAAAGTCATCATGGATAAGGAACTCTGAGGATTTGAACACCTTGATCTCCTAGCTCTGCCACAGAAACTTCCAGCACAGCCTTGAGCAAAATAGGCTGTCATCCCCATTATCTGCAAAAATGCAATAATAAATCTACTCCTACCTCCCAGCCTACAAGAAACTTGGCAGGTCCCAAGGCATTCAGAACCTGCCTACACAAGGCAACGCAACAYCATGCTCAGTGGTCATTTGAGCCAGTTCCGAGAGCAGGAAAGCTTCACACACAGCATGACGCTTGGGTCCCCAGTGCCACAGCACTACCTCAGCACAGTGCTGGGCCCACACTGATTTGGTACAGTGCCCTACCGACACGAAGAAGCTGCTCCCAGACTCAGCTCGGTCAGTTCTTGCTCAAGTAGACCACGGTACTTGGCAGAGCACAAGTACATGCTGAAGCTGCAGCCATCTAAACACACAGCCATGGTGAGACCACAAGCTGGTCATGCATGACAAAAACACTCGCTCCTATCTCAAATTAACCTACAAATATGCCGCCATGCAAGAACACAAGAAGGTGACCCATGTTATTCGTTTAAACCACTTTCTGTGGGAATGGGTGGAAATTGTGGCTTTGCTGGGAGAACTTTTACATCATCTTCAGAACGACTAAGTTTTTACCTGAAATCTTCACAAATGGGATTCTTCTGATCAGGGTCAGAGCATGGAGATCTCAGTGATATTTGACAAAAAGGGATAGAAGGGAAGAACTTTAAGTGGACAACATTTTCTCCCCTGGCCCAAGCAAAGGATTTTAGAGCAAGATGGTCATGATTTATTGGATAGTTGAAAAGTTTACCTATTTACAAGAACTGAGAAGACACAAACTTTTAAAATGTGCATGTGAAAAAAAATAAAACACACAACATCTAGCCTTTAAATAAGGGGATTTAATTTTCTGAATGAACAACTTGATACAGTAAGTCTTACAAGATCTGTAATATTTTTATTGATAAAAAGGGAGAAAAGAGACTAGTGAGGGAGTTGTTAGATGCTGTTTTGTTTATACTCAGTGTAAAGAAGCAGTTACACAACCTTTTAAGAGGTTTCCAATTCCTCCCTTCCTTCTACTTGTGCGCTTACCTCCCACAGACATGTAGATACTCCTTCAGCCACTGCGTATTTGCTTTGCTGGTAGAAGTGGTGATATAACCAACTCTCCTTACAATTGCTCCCTAATTTGGTAAGTGATTAATCACCAACATGAATGATGGCAATGCCCGTCTCTTCAGTGGATTATGTTATCACTACAAGACTTTACACTGCTAAATTCATGTGGTTCAGCTCACGCTTCACTTAAATATTCCACTAATGAGAGCTTTCCCTTGGATATTCCTTACTGTAACAGCAGTCTTTCCAGATCACAGGAAATCTCTGCAACCAATATTAAACTCTGCAGTAGTCTTAACAATGAATTATTGATCTGCGTTTTTTTTAAACCCACCTATATCATCCCAACTATTAGCAGTTRCTTCCAAAGCAGCAACTAAAAACAAAAGTGAAAATAAGGTGAAATATCGACATGCATTGAGACCCTTGCAGGATCACCTGTATTACCTTTCCCCCTGCCAAGCCCCCCACCACATACACACTGAACTAAACTTTGTACAGAAAAGTAAGTTGTGTGCAATGGCACTTGTTAATTAAGTCTGCAGTAAGAGCATCTGTCTGAAAATAAATTCCAAACATCCCAGCACAGCCAGCAACATTTAGGCCTGCACTTGGTGTACAATCTTTGTCACACCCCTTGAGGATGCAGTCCAGTGAGTTATTATTCAACTGATTCAATCACATTATTAACTTATGCTCAGAGGTCTGTGGTAGATGACATGTTCTCCATTCTCCGTCATTTACAGCAAGCAAAAGGAGAGCATTTCAATATCTTTTCTGCAAAAGACATTGTCTGCATTACTGAGGAACCAGATTATCACTCAGGAATAGCAGGCATAGCACTGCTTGAAGTCAAACTTGGAAAAAAAATTTTTTTTTTTTTTTTACTGCCCTACATGAGAGAACTTTGGTCACTACAAGACATCCAAGCAACATAAAACTGACCCCTAAAAGCCAGCATGACATTCTGACAGTGATGCATTGCTGTTCCYTATGTCAAGGGAGTGCACATCTCAACAGCTGGCTGATGCAGGAATTGGACACACATCCTTTCGCTGGAATACAACCTCCTTACGGGCCTTGCCTTCATTCCAGCTTGTCAGGAGAATTTCTTCCACTGCACCCAGATATATTGCAAGTGTTTTTCCTGTTTGGGGAAAGGAGGACTCTTCATTTGTTTCCTCGCAGTGTGCAAGATGCAGCCCCAGGGAATCTTCCTCACACATGAAGCATTCATAGACAAAAATGTAATTTAAGGCAACTGATTAAATACTAAGCAAAGTAAGCTATGAGATTCTCTGTTAATAGAAGTGGTTTTTAAAAAGACRACCTAACTCTATGGGACACTTTCCACTTCAAATATGTAGAATTGAGATTCCATATAGAATTTTTTGTCATAAATTTAGTCTGAGATGGTTTAAAATACATAGTTTATGACAACTGTATTATAAGAGTGAAAAAAGCACTTAGTAAAAGTGTTGTTGAATATTGGAATGTAAATCTCCGAGCTCCTTATCTTATGAAGTAAGTCTTTTCGTGTGCATAAAATACAGTTCAATGTTAAGTATTTTCTAGAAAACAGGGGACAAATCCCAGTGTAATCTTTAGACAAAGTTATTTCAGATGCCTAATGCCTATAAAATTATAGCTATGCGTAGTCCTAAACTTGAGGGTCTTTCAACATTTCCATTATAAAAGCAGTTTTTCAGGGGCTTATAACTCAACCATAAAAATTTGATTCGGGCTGAATCTTGACATAAGAATGCTCAGCCTGGAATATACCTACAAGTTGTGCCAACAGATATGGGAGAGTGTATTTTCACCCAGGCATAGGGTCCAGGCTCTCTCTCTAAAAGATGCTATCTGCACTTACAAAAATTCATATTTGTACCATTCACATAAGGGATCATTTTCAAGAGAATAGAAAGCAAGCTGCATTTCTAGCTACCTGCCCTGTAAGTCTGCACTGGGCAACTGAAGAACAAAAGCCCTTGCTTTGCACAGTAAAGTGATGGCCATGCGAAAACTCAAAAGGTATTTTAAAATGTTTAAGAAAATAAAAATAAAAATGGGCACTTTCAGAAAAAAAAAAAAAAAACAAACCACAACTAAAGGCTGTTCCCAAAAGAGATTTTCCTAATCTACAATATTATTTTTAAGGTTAAAATAAGAACCGCTTAGATATTGTCCTAAATTCCAAAAAGTACTATTTTTAAACCTGACATGGAAAAGAATAAGAGGGCAGGCCTTCCTGCTGGTCTTGGGCAAAGGAATAAGGTAAATTGAGAAGCCGGATCTGATCCTAAAAACTCTCTTCAACAACATGAGACTCTGGCAAGAGCAAAGGGACAGGCTGGCTGGTTATTTTAGCCAAGTGCACGTGTGCTACTGCCTGCAGCTCACAGCTGCTGAATTAGGCAGTGGGAGCAAACAGACACACGGGCAGGCATCTTTAAGCAGAAAAGGATACAAGCAGCAACGTTTGGATTTGTATTTCAAATGCACCAACATCCAGTGGCTCTCCAATCYAGCGTTATGGCAGCAGGCACAGCTCTGCTTTCACTGTGCTCAGCCACAAATTAAAACAAACAACAGAGGAAGCGTTTGCCCATTCCACAGTATGGCACCCTAGGAGACTGCCAGCTAGATTAGGATTAGGGCTGCCACTGGCTCTGAAAGTCTGGGGGGAAGAGACACAGCTGCAGTTGAGGAGCATGCAGGTGCCTGAAACCAGCCATCCTCATTCCTGCTACCTTCCAGAGATTAGTCCCATGGCTTCCCCTCCTTCAGAGTTTACAACCTAACTGGACACAAAAAAAATCCAGAGGCATAACAATTATAAATACCCATATGTAATCTGACTATAGGAACAACTCAAGTAACAACCAAATCATATTAAAATCAGCAGGAGACCAGGAGGAGGATGGAAGGCTCAGCTCAACTATTTGGTGCCGTTTAACTTTTGCCAGTTTTAAGTGCCCTTCACAAACATCCATCTTTCCTTTCCCAGCAACAGCCCATTTCTATTATGTTTGTGGGTTCTGCTAAAGAGAAGAGGAGCAGGGGTCTGCCAAGAAGATTCCTGATCATTGCTATGTGCCAAACAAGTCATAAGCCAAATTATCTTCTTCCATTGTTTCTGAGGCTATGCTCTAGACAGCAACAGTCCCCCCAAGCAATGCACACATACTTCAACCCTCCCCTTGCCAATAATCATGTATGACATGAGTCTTCTTCCCCTCTGTCTCTGCCAGGAGGCTTCCATGCCCTGGGATGTACTTGGGACACTGCCAAGTGGCTCCTCTCCTACCCTTTTATTTGTAGCTGGCAAATGTATTTTAATAAAATGTATAGACTCTCTACTATTCACATTTAGCACTTAGATCTCTACCTTGTTGAGCTATGTATCAATAGCCAGGCACCTACCCGCCAAGGAGCTCCTAGCCTTTTCCAGAAGTTGGAATGCTGTCACAGAAGGAAAAAAAAAAAAAAAAAAAAAAAAAAAAAAAAAAAAAAAGAAAAAAAAAAAAAGAATCAGTATTTTAAATGGCAATTCTAAATTTTGCCACGTAGGATGAGATACAAATGCCAAGTCAAAACAGCTGCTGAACTGCCTAACATCAAGCCAAAGGAAAACCCACACCCAGGTTTTGGGGGGGTGGGGKGTGTGTGTGTGTGTTATTATTTTTAGTAATATAATCAAAATGGCTCTTCTACACTTGAGAACAACTTAAAACCTAGTGGGCAGTCAAGATTCCATTCATTTCAGTAGATAGCTGTCTAAGTTCTGCTTTCCCTCTTCCTCTCCCAGGTCCCTTTCATCATCACACTATTATGCTCTATCAGTTAACATAAATAATGCCACAGCAGCTACGTCTCTAGTAACTTATCATATATCTCACTAATGAGAAAATTAAGTTGACATATATGTTACTAACAACGAATTTRAGATACCATCTCTGTTATTTTATACACTTAAATTCATATTTTACATGAAAAAGCCTATACCGCTGCTGTACAAGTGTATTGTAACAGACCTGTGTACCTAAAGGATCTGTTGTAATTGTGTACTGTATATGGTCAAGCATGAAGAAAGGCTTATGTGCCTGAAAGCTTGTCTATTTTATACTCCCCACCCCAACTCAGCTGCCTGACTGGCAGGAAAGGTACATTTCATTGGGAGAGACAACATACCACCGCTGTGTTTTGGAAGAAACAGTGAGTTTGCATCCATGATGTGTCAATTGAAAGCTGATAATGAAAAGATTTCATGAGTGTCTTTTGGGATAATAAGAAAAAGGTACAGCTCTACAGAATACACACAAACCTATATAGGACACATTTATAATATAGGGAGCATGAGTAGAAACACTCCAGTAGTGCGCAGAGACCCCCGCTGAGATGCAGGTCCTGACATACTAAGCAATACACATATAGTAAGAGCCACGATCTCAGCAGTGCCGTCTATGTAGGTACATCATTATACAATCTATGGAACAACATTTGTTGTTCCATATAACAAATTTTGCAAAGAGAATGACAAGTATTTCTCATATTTACACAGAACAAATATAGTTAGCCTACTAAAGTCTTCTATAATATACTCTGAAAACACACATTATTTCCTAGATTTCTGTACATGCCGTGTCTGTATATTGGTGCAGCTAACCACACCAGCCTGAGGTGTGTACTCCTAAGGATGAATTCCTCACTCCCACCCAGGCCTTGTTTGGAGCATAGACCCCCACGGGACTACACGCACATCCCACATGGGCGGCAGTATAAAGTGCTTAACAGCAGCCTGCTGGGAGGGTTAGAGAAAAATTTTGGCCCTAAAGTTTAAGAGCAGTACAGAGTTATATTTTAGAGCACTATTTTAAAAGAAATGGGGACAAGGGTGTCCAGAAACAGAAGATGATGGGGTGATCGTTTTTCAAATAGTTGCTGCAGGGGAAAGATTTACATGCAGCCCTATGACAAGAAGTCCCACTGGCACACATGCACAAGACTAGAGCTTCTTGGTAAAAGCCTTCCTGAATCAGACCTGCCAACTTCTGCCCAGAAAGTCAAGAACACAAGCTAACATTAGCAATTAACTCCATGGCACAGTCATCTGGAGAGATGACTGGTTTTATACAGCTTTTCCCCACATGACTGCCACAGGAGTTTCACCCACAGAACAAGGGTTTATGTCCTGGATGTGCTGCTGTACTGAACTTTGGCTAGGGGAAGGATATAATCAAGTATAACTAGCAGCTCCTTGCTTCTTTATATTTGTCTTCAACAGCTGATTTTTTTTTTTTAAAGGTGTAAGTTTCTTTCTTGAATGGAAAAATGCCTTTCTGTTGCAAAAGCAAACCATCTGTAGATCTCTACATTTCTTGAAGCATCCTCTACACCTTCCCTATTAACTGACCTCAACTAATCAATTTTTTTTTTTTTTTTTTTTTAAAAGACAAGCATGGATACTATACTTCCCAGGCTCTGCACAGTAGCAGTTGCATAAAACACAGGAGCATACTGAATCTATAGAATCTTAAATTTGGTGAATCTTCAGTAATATAGGTAGAGTTGTGACAGGCCATGCTCAAAGACCACAGAACCTGACTATAGATGTATCCTTTGTGTGATGAAATACAGCTGTACTTACAAAAGTAGCATCCTGAAAATACAAGGGAATGAGATCAAAGACCAAAAAGAACATGGAGGAAGAACAGAAAGAGAAAGGGATTAGTAAGACGCAAAGAAAAGAACATGGGGTCCAAAGAGAATAAACACCAACAACAAACTAACCAGGGAAGCCTGGTGCCCTTCAACCTCTCAAAGGAATCGTTGCATCATCTTCATTGAAGCGTTGAAGATCAAGCTTGCACGTGCACACACGCACACCCCCCAAGGTGAGCCTATGAAAAGCCTGCTAAAGACAGAGTCTGGCAGGAAATGGGGCAAGGGGGAGCAGGGAAACCAGATATTCAGAGTTGACCCCACTTTGAGCAGCAAAGTGACTGTTGTTGCTCTGAAACTGTGCTTTATTTAAAAAAAAAAAATTACATTCTTCTGTGGTACGGGGCTATGAACCACTTGTCTTCAGGTGTCAAATTATTGAAGTCTGAAGGAAGAAATAGCCTTAAAAATCACCATGGACAAAGATACTTCAGGACAGAGTACATGTGATGGCCTCACTGATCAAGAAGGACCTCAAGATACTCTGTGACATGAAGCACAGAAGTACAATTCTCAAGATTATCCGATCTGTTCAATTCCATGTTTTGGAAACTACAAAGCAGAAAGCATAAGATCTTTATTGTAAATATTTATGCATTCTTTTGGTATTTTTCTACCTGAGATTCAGCTGCTACATTCCCAACCGATTCCACCATTATGGTTTGGGTGGGTTTTCTCGGAGGTTTTTTTTGTCAAATGATGCCAGTCATTTTCTGCTTAAAACTGGTCTATCCAAAGCGTTCAGAACACTAACAAATCATTTGCCTTTGACTGTACACACAGTGTGCATATGTGTGAATATATATATTTCTATATATTTTTATTTTGTACCTGCTACCCAATAAGAATACTGCACTTGGAAACAAGTATTTACATCTCAGTGCCTACTCAAACTAAAATTGTATAACTGGATTTTATGTAACATTTAGATAGCATATAATAAAGCCAAGTGCTCAGTTTCCCATGCAAGTCCACAAGAAAATTTTAAGAACTCAAATTTGTTTTAAAGTATCTGTTTACGCTCTAAAGAAATCTTAAAGGGTTAAGTAAACATCATTACCATCGGCAAAATTGGAGTATTCCTGGAAACCTTCATCTTTATCCAAAAGCAACAGTTTAGTAGAAGAGATTTTTAATACAGTCAGTACAGTACACATTCCCCTGACATGTTAAGGTGCATATATACAGCTCTATAGAACAACACCAAAATAAAACCATTTAGGAGGGAATACACAGGTAACAAGAGGTTAAACTGTGCAGTTTGGCCAATTTCCATTTTAACTTGCAGTAGATTCTGACTATGAGAACAAATCAAAATTCAAAACCAAAAATATTTTTCAAGTAAAGCGACAGTAAATTTTTTTCTTTTTTAAATACTCCCAGTATTCTTGGCTGCAAAATCTCTTCTGGCCAAAAGACAGACTGAAAGCAACCTAGAAAAGCAAATTATAAATATGCTTGCATGGATACCAGATTAAAGGAACTGCACTCTCTTTTGGTTCAAGTTACCTAGAACAGCATGCATCCCCATATTATGCTTGGCCTGAATGCCTCCACTAGCTGACATTGTAAACTCTTTTTTTTCATTCAGCAATCTTAACACATTTTAAGCAGATGTATCATCAAATGTATTACATGCCAGTCTGTTTATCATTAAAATGTAAAATCAATATGTCCGATTCAAGCGTAAACAGGAGTTGAATGTTCAAGCTGTCATTGAAGATGACATATAATTATAGAATATGATTTGTACTTGGCAAATCATTATTTCCTGAAAAGGGCAACAGACAGTAGCAAGAAATTTTTCACAGCAAGTCAGTATAGTGCCACTTATAGCCAGGGAATTAGTTTTATGAATTCAGAAAGATACCTATGCAGCCAAAAGGAGCAATAAGCAAACAATCACTGTTAAATTTAATCATTATGTATGTTTAGCTGATGAGAGAACATGTAGCTTTATGTTACTGGGCTGAGTCCAGATTTTTATTTAAAACAGGAGTACTGAAAATAAGAACTTCAAAAAAATACTACGAGGTTTCTGTTCTGGACCATTAATTTTTCAGTCAAATCAAACTATCATTTAATTGAATCCTGATGCTAGAACTTGGATTCTACATGAAAAACTTGAAACTAAAGCACATAGAATAATTTGTTATGTTGAGCTATTCAGCCCAATATGTCCAGGGGAAGAAAAAAAAAAAAAAGACAAACTCAAAATAAAGCTAGTCTACTTTCTGCAATGACAAAGAACTAATAACCAAAGGAAACAAACCTTTGTCCTGGCCAAGAAACTAAGCCATTAACTACCATTTCTTTCTAGCGGATGCTTAATTTAAAAACACACTTGCAAAATAACAGAAAATACTCAGCAGGAATGCAACATCTATAGGTACTATTTGCAAAAAACCAAGGACTTCCAAAGGCAACTAGCAATTTTAGGCATCCTCTTTGACCCAGTACAAAAAAGCTTGGCTTTTGGGAGGAGCAGAGAACAACCTCCAAACAAAGAAAACTACCTCTAAAACTGTGTCAAATCAAATATTTAAACACTATGGGGATGGAGCAAGGGGCCACTTCACTGCTGTACTCATAATTTGATACCTAAAAGAGAATTCCACTTCAGAAAAGGAAATGGGAGTCCTTCCTCTCTGATTTTGAATCGCAACTTACAGAAGCCTCCAAACCTGGCATTTGGGGGGCTTCAATTAACATTTTGCTCCTCCTTCCATCTCATCATTCTTATTCTCCCCAACTGCTAAGTCACTAGTTAGCACCATCTGCATCATGAAAGAGGAAAGTCCTTCCATGTCATTCAACTAACCAGCTGTGAACTTTTTCAGACAGACAAGAACATGCTGAAAGTATATGGCAGCCTTCAGGCAGGGAGCTGAAAGTATCCTGGTTCTGCTGAACAGTTGACAGCTTCTATTTGCATGTGAACCAAAGCATCTCAGTCTTAAAATAGTCTTGGTACATCAGAAACCGTTTGAGATTTCAAACAACAGTAGAGAAGCCAGTATGCTGCTAGGTCATAAATATTAACAGAAATCTGAAGATCCCCATTGAATCTTCCTAATATCAGTCATATAGACTAGGACAAAAGGTAAGTGGGTGCAGGAAGAGAGGGGTGAGGAGAGAAAGAAAGAAAAAAAAAAAAATCAGTGTTCTAATTATAGTCTTGCATTTTGCCTCCAAATCACTTGTGTTCTTCTCCAGTTAGAGAGTTCACAGCTGCAGTCTGTCAGAAAAATGGTATTTCTACTTTGCAGATAGAAGAAAACATCGTCCTCTTACTTCAACACTTTCACATGTAAATATCAGCTAGGATGACAAAGTAAAAGTAGCATTGTTATCCTAATCAGATGATTAGGTAAAGTAAATTTTATAGTTGTACCACTCCATAGTATCTTTGTTTTATTGACACTAATAAGAGCACTAAGCACTTAGCACATCTACAGATTGTATCAGCAATATCACTGCCAGAAGTTAAGCACCTGAGCACTAATTCTGACACTTTAAATGTGTTCTTATTATTACATTTCCCTTCTCCCCCTCAGGTCAGACTGTTTACAGAACTGAAGGGTACATTTTACCTGCATTACAGGTGCGTTTAACAAACCCCCATCAAAGATGCAGCAGCTTCCAGATACCAAACTGATATTCCAGCCTACACACCAAACAAAACAATTTTCAAACAGTGTGTTGAATTAGCACAATACAATCAGTTTCTTTTACTCAACAAGAACATGCAGACATACTTTAATCTCAAAAAACATTTGTAAAATTCTTGGAACTGAAGCTATTGTATAATACCCTTAATAAATATAACAGCTCAATGATTTAGAACTCCAAGCTTTGCTAAAGACCTTTTAAATGCTAGCCTGCTAATATAAGCTTAAAATTCCCTAATACACTAAAATTCAGATTTACTTTGCCCAAAAACACCATCTCCTATGTTACTGCTAGAACTAGGACTGTCTAACCTTGAGGAAGAGAGCAATGAAGTGTTTGACATATTTAAGACAGGGATACAATAAGAAAGGATAAAGCAAATTAATTTTTTCAGTTACTTGCTTTGTTATAAGAATAGAGTACAATTCTCTTGTGTATTCATTTACATATATTCAAAGTATTAACACTATTAAGTCAGAAACGCAGCAATTTGGATGCAGAAAGGAGGGGGGAAAAAAGGATACCTAGTTTGCCTTCCTTTCTTGCACCAAAAAAAAAAAAAAAAAAAAAAAAAAAAAAAAAAAAAAAAAAAACTTTTTTAAAAAAAAAAAAAAAAAAAAAAAAAAAAAAAAAATCAGGAAGAACAAAGGGCTGTTTTACCAAAGAGCAGAAACAAAGACACCCTAAAAACCCCAGGTGCCACCTTCCCTTGAAAACTTTATGCCAACTAGAGAGCTAATGAAACAACAGCACAAAACAGGAAACGCAGCATCTCAGATATACACAGAAATTGCCAAATCTAGGACTAAGGCAAGTCGTGAAACTATAGAATAGCAGAAGTTTGACGCATAGTAGAAATATCATTAGCTAAGAACAGCCCACAGGCTTTTACCTACCACATCACTCACAGGTAAAATCCTCTTGACTGTAGGTCAGCCTAGTCCACTCCTTAAGCATGTGGTTTTTTCCTAACTCCCATTTTGTCACATTAGCCAGTCAGAAAACATAGTTGRTATCCCACTGGCAAGGATAGTCTGGTCTCCTCCAGCAAGAGGAGACTCCTTCCCTTGTACAACACAGCTACTAGAAGACATGAACTAACTTGACTACCCACACAATGAAGCCACCTGAGAGACAGAGAAATAGGCCAAGACATCAACTCTATGGATTTAAGGCATCCACAGCATACCTTCTTGAACTGAGTTAGTTCACTTTAAAGTCCTTTTCTGGATACGAACTCAAAGCCTAATTCTGCTGAATATTAGGAATTATTCTGCTCATTATTAGGAATTATTAAGATGTGTGATTAACTTTAAACATTACCTCAGTGAAAGAGAAAAAACTTCTAGCAAACATCAAATCCATCAAAAAAGCCAGGAGCATCAGATTTTTCTGGTAAATATATATACACACACCCATATGCGTGCACACTCACACTACCCTTAGGGATAGGAAAGAGACGGAAAAAGAAAATAGAACAAATTACTAAAACCAAAATAAACCCTTCCTCTGCAATATATTTTTAGGATGGAGCAGAGCCTGTCTAAACCCTCAGCTTCCCAAAATGAATAGACCCTCAACCCCAACAAAAATAGTCCTCTCAGAGCTGGTATTTAAAGTGCCAACACCTCACTGGGGTTAACAGGTGTTCAGAGTTATGGAAATGGTGCTGTTGATTACTCCTGGGTGTTTTCTTCTTCTACTCACAGTTCCCTCGCACTGCCTGTCATAAGCCCAGTATTTTTGGTTGCCTGTAACAATGCTAAATTTTAACTAAGAAGGCAGCACTTTTCCCTGTTGAAGAAGCATTCCAGGAAAACAAGTCAACCTTTGATAAGCCAGTAACTTATCAGAAGAGAAAGGCAAAATATTTTTCCTCTATTAAAAAATCACATGTTAAAAAAAAAAGTCTCTAAGCTTGAGAAGTTTCAGTGTACCTATGTTTTTTCAGTAATATCTAGCATTTGGGGCGAAAGTGAGGCTCTGCACTGGGGTGAGTTTTCTGTATCTCTAGGAAAATGCATAAGGCTAAATTCTAATCCTCATATAAACTGTGTGTAAACATCCCCAGAAGGGAAAGCTGGAGTAAATGTGTGAGACCAAAAGTCTGGAGAGCTGGTGTGGGAGAAAGAGACCAGAGAAACAAGGAAAGAGTCTCTGTCCTGGTTTTGGTTGGGATGGAGTTAATTTTCTTCCTAGTAGCTGGTATAGTGCTGTGGTTTGGGTTTAGGATGAGAATAATGTTGATAACACACTGATGTTTTAGGTGTTGCTGAGCAGTGCTTACACTAAGCCAAGGACTTTTCAGCTTCTCATACTGCCCTGCTAGTAAGGAGGCTGGAGGTGCACAAGAAGCTGGGAGAGGACACAGCCAGGACAGCTGACCCAAACTGGCCAAAGGGATATTCCATACCATATGACGTCATGCTGAACAAAAAAACTGGGGAGGTTGGCTGGGGGGGCAGGGCCGCTGCTCAGGAACTGGCTGGGCATCGGTCAGCGGGTGGTGAGCAATTGCATTGTGCATCACTTGTTTTGTATATTCTTTTATCAYTATTATTATTTTCCCTTCCTTTGCTGTCCTATTAAATTGTCTTTATTTCAACCCACGAGTTTTACCTTTTTTCCGATTCTCTCCCCCATCCCACTGCGGGGGAGTGAGCAAATGGCTGTGTGGTGTTTAGCTGCCTGACAGCTTAAACCACAACAGACTCAAAAAGTGAGTCCTCTGGCAGGACGCTGGAATAGGAAGATCGTAATCAGCTCTGTAGTTCATCCTTTCAAGTCAAGCACAAAAAACCTTAAGGAATGCCTAAATGACCTAAAGATGCCTTCCTTTTGTATTATTGTATCATCCGCAAATACAGGATTATTTACTGTTTGTACCGTATCTCAGCAGGCGTGACAAGCAGCCCAAAAGTGAAACGCGTTGTGTTTCATTGTGCTTCAGCAGATTAGGAAAACCCACAGACAGGTTTTCTAAAGAAACAGCCTGTCATTTGATACAGACTGGGYAGCCACAACCTCCACTGCATGTGAGCTGACGTTGCCTGGCCTTTTCGGGTACCAGGCAGAGCCGGAGAGTTTGGCAGGCAGTGATGCTGCTGCCCATCATGCCCATTTCTGTGCCCACTGCTGCTATTTCAGCCTGTCCAGGCACTACAGAGATCCCTACCTGCTTGTTCCCAGGAAAACTTCTGCCATAGCAGCAGCTGCGGCTCCTGCTTTAGTATCTGGAAATCTTTTTCTCTCACCCCCCTGTCTATGAAGTGCCAAGAAGGAGCCCAGCTGTTCAGCATTTCATTGCTGATTTCTTTGGGAAGGCCTGGAGAAGCCACAAGTGGGCTGCCTTTCTTTTCTGTGGGAGAAGAGGAGCCTTTTTAACTGAAAAAAAGGAAAAAGAAAAGCAACTCGAGACTTTTCCTTGCTCCCTTGCCCTATGTGAACTGAAGAATCTCAAAATCTTCACGCTCACCATATTTTGAGCCTCTCCCTGCCCTCTTGCAGGTCTCAGAGCAGCAGAGGGAGTGTCTCTGCTTATTACTCATCACAGGGCTATATATGAGACAAAGCCCATATTTCAGGCTTCTCATCTCTTTGCAGAGACAGTGCAGTCTGCTACTGAGCACACTCAGAAGAGATCTTATCGTGCCTTTTAAAAGGATTTTTCTCCCAAACCAAGCAAAGTGGGAGTGGCCAATGTCATCTATATTCATGCCATGTTTTATAGCTCAAACATCAGATCACTCTTGCTGTAACCCAGTTTGTAAAGTGTGTTTGGAGGGAATGAAAACAAAGCAAAAAAGTTTTTTTTTTTTCACTGCTTGCAGATCAAAAGGCTTACACGCTGTACTTTCACCACAAAGCAAATGTTTGTGCTATGTAAACTCCCAACAATTGAGATTATAATGAAAGCACTAACAGCCATTTTTGTTGACCTACAGCTCACTTATAATCACAGGTATGTTCAGTAGCTTTTAAAATCTGAGAAGGCAGAAATAACTTCCTGGCTGTTCTTATTAAGCAGTGTTTTCTGAGCCTCCCTACTTTAATTCGGGCTTTCATTCCATGGCAAGGTGGTTGCCACAAAGTGTTCGTGGCCCCTTGCGTTCCCAGTGCTCTGAGGCAAAAAGGAAAATAAATTAAAGACAAATGGGCTGTGTGAAAATGCTTGGTCTCAGAAATCAGGAGGGAAAACAATAACCAAAATCAGCTATAGCTGCTCGGTAGCAGGCAGAGACAGGGAAATCAGCTGCAGAAAGATCTCCTCCTGTCTCCAGCAACTTTTGTCTGCCAAGTTTAAAAGGCCTCTTTCTTTTCTCCGCAAAGAGTACATGGGGAATATATTCATTTAAATAGAGTGATGCCAAACAGAGGACGGCAGCATGGCCCTTATCCCCAGAAATGGTGGCATGAGTAAACCCTGCCCAGGATGGTAAAAGCCTGCAAAATAAGGCCAGTAGACAGCAGATGGAACAAGTGAGACATGCTGGTGTGGAAAAAGTTCAGTTGTGAGATTGATGGCTGTAGATACCACGAGCGACTCCATAAACACACGTTCCACGATAGTCCACACAGCATAGCTAGTTAGGGTCGATGGCGCAGGGATGGCCCAGCTCAATGGAGAACTGTTTTACATGGTATGCTGTCCTCATGAGATTGTATCAACACCATCAGTGAAAGCGATTGGAAAGGAGCCTGCTCCTCGCTGCACCAAGCCATGCCTGCGCTCAGCAGGGTGGTACAACACCAGCAGCACCAGCGGGCACACTGCTTTCCTGGGAAGCAAGTTCACAAAAGGAGAGAAACGTGGAAGAGAAACCTGCTTGCAGGCTCTCYTCTTCTCCTTTTTTGTCTACTGGAGTGGTTTGAACACACTGAACACTTTTTTTTTCTTGTGATTCCCAAAAAGAAGCACTAAGTACATCTTACCTTTCCTCTTCAAGTTCAACCTCAAAGTCAATGTCTTCTGCCTGGGGGAAATGAAGACACTCCTATAGCCTACCTATAAACTTGTCTTTTAGTTTAGGGTTTGGGTTGTGTGGTTTTTTTTAACCTAGCGATCTTTCCAACTCTATTCTGCATTTTATTATACCCACGTTCTGTTTCCAAACACTTTTTAATAAGCTATCCAAACATGCCTGAAACTATGGCTTTATGTGATCGCCACAATGTCATCAAAAGCCATTTTATCTAACCTAGCACATTAAACTAACCATAAATTTGAATAGCAAATCACGTCATAAATTCCATCAGAACAAATATTTTTCTAAAAGCAGTCAACATTTTCTCTGATGGAGGATGTCGGAATGGCTTCATATAAAATCAGTGAAAGGGGAAAAAAAAATAATAAAGTAGGGAAGCAGCCCTCAACTGGTGAAGAAAATTTACCATTACGTTTCCAAGTGAAACACTTTTTAAAAGCAGTGTCTAATAAGGAGCCAGCTCTTTGACACGGTGTATTACAGTGAGTAAGAGAGCTTGGCCACACTCCCAGACGAAGAACTACCCACCCGGTGCCGCTGCCTTTGCCCTTCCTCGAGCGACTTCCCCAAATGCCGCTTTAATACTTTAACCTTTCCGAAGCACCAAGACTTTCCAAAGGCTGGGACACAGCCTGACCAGCCATCCTGACCGCCTGGCAGCCACTTTGGGGTGGAGGGAGTGTGGCTGAGGGGCTGGCGCTGGGGCGGTGAGGTCTTCCCAGTGGGGCAGGGGCGTCGGGGCCGGAGCCTCCCCTCATAGTGACAGGGGTTACTTGCCTGTCCCAATTAAGCAGCGGGCTGCTTTTAAGCTCAGTTTCACTTGCTTTCAGCCAGCTCCTTGGGCACTGAAACCTGTCTTGACACTGGCCACGTCCCGTCTCCTCCCGCCATAGAGGAAGGCAGTGGCAGGTGTCCCTTCAGCCCAGGAGCAGGGCCTCCCTAGGCCGGGCAGGATTTTCCCTTCCTCCCCACCCCACTGCCGGCAGGGATGGGGGTTCGTGATACCCTGCACTCCTGGATGGGTTTTGTACATGTCCCAGCCATGGGCGAGGAGGCCACGGGTGAGGAGGTACGGCGGTGGCAGTGGGGCTGCTGGGTGGCCGCCCTTGAGGTAGCCATGAGCCGTCCAGGGCCAGTCACAGCCGGTTCCAGCTGGCTCCGAAGGCCAAGTAGTGGGACAGCCCCGCCATGTGGGCCTGTTGCAACCTGACTGTTGCGCCCCAAAATCTCACCCCAAAACTTCAAAGCACACACAGCACCCCTTCCCAAACCTTCTTACCAAAAAAACCCAGCAGGCACAGGGTGGGAGATGCGCTCTGGGGGCCTCCATGGCAAAGGGGAGCAAGCGCCCTGAGGGACTGCTGCCGCGGGCGACCCGCACCGGGGCAGGGGACAGCCCAGAGAAAGTAGAAAGAAGACAAAATGGTTTGCTGTAAGGAATGATGTGAGACCAGACACAGGTGGATACTTACTGTGTGCATCTATCTACCTTTCCAGCAACGTGTAGTTCAGCAAAGATACCAAAACCCAGGAACAGATCCATCGCAGATCATCACACTGCATGACCATGAAACCATGTGTGAGAGGAGAGCACAGCCTAAGCAGTGCACATCTACCTCATCTTCTTCAATAAGCTTCTTCACAATTACGTCATGCCTAACAAACAAAATGAAAGAAGAGGTACTCTCTTTTGTAACAAAACCACAATATACAGATAATTCGGGGTGATTCTGGCATAGTTCCTCCCCCTTGTCCTTCAGAAACCTTCAAAGGCCACAGCCGGAGACCACACGTGAACCCTTTAAGCAGGAGCATTTTGTATCTTGAGGGATGGACTGGCAGCAACAAGGCAAGTGAGACACAGGAGAAGCAGTCACTTGATGAGCATGACAGAGGCTCCCTGAAGAGGGTGAGCACAAACACTGCCGGTACTCACAGCGTGAGGGATGGGTCCCTCTGTGCCGCGACRGGCAGGAGGTGTGACACCTGCCTGCTTTCCAGACAGGAGCAGCAGGGAGGCTGTGATGCTCCAACACTGGCAGCACTGTTGTGCTGTACCTGTTTTTTGAAAAATGTGACATCCCCTTCAGCCTACACCTGCAGCGCTTACCAGAAGGTCTAATTTTACCAAGTATGGATGAAAACGAATTAAGCAACTACACAGAGATCCTGGGTTTCCATAAGCTTTGGAAAAGGTATTCAAAGCAACATAGAAAGCCATGTCAAAAAAAATCCAAGTGGCACCCCTTCTAGGGTTTCTCTGCTAAGCTCCCAAATCCCCCAAATTTGAATCCAGCTCCTGTAAGATAACAAGGGGTGGTTTCATTCATTCCCTTTGCTACAACATGACACTGCTGAGAACGAAGTCCAGTGACAGTATTGCAAAGCGTCAGGCACATAGGGAGAAGATAGACATGTTAAGTATACTGTGCTGGACACGGGATATGAGCAAGCTATGGGCTGAAAAGTCCTGTCACAAATGACTGAAGCCATACAATGAGGCTTGAAAACGAGTGCTAGGCCATCTAATCCTTATTGATAACTGTTGCCACCCTACAAACCAGACTTTGAGGAGCTGAGGCGCAACAGAGAGCGTAAGACTCGGGTATAACCAGACAGTCTTTGCTGGCATAGCTGAGCAGCCGACCCATTGGAAATGGGAGAGGGGTGGCACACACAGACAACAGGGATGTCGTCAGCCCTGCTCGAGGGGGAGACATGAACTGGTGAGACTGGCATTTGCTCGGAAAGGACAGTGCCCCTTCAAAGCTAACAAGGGTACAAAATGCTAAGCAAAAGCCTGCTGAGCATTGCAGCCTGGGTCCGGCTGCTGCTGCAAGGTGGACAGAATCAGAGGTGCCGAAATAGGTGCTAATCCTGTCCCTCAGCTTTCTGATACCAAAATAAAGAGCAGCCACACATGGGGAGGGGGGGGAGTAAAAAAAATAGAAAGAAAAGAGAGGGACAAAGGGGGGAGGGAAGATGATGCCCGTAAAGGATGGTTTGCCTTGTCCTGCAGAAACAGCAGCCAGAGCAGGAAGAAGAAGGAATGTGCATGTGTGTGCACACCATGTGGGACAAAGGCAGCATATTTCTCTTCAGCCAAGAGCACTGCTGTCATCTGTCAGCGTTGTACGCCTGTGTACAAGCAACACCGAACACTATTGCCTTCCAGTGCCTTTGACAATAGCTTTTTCGTGTTGATTTCCTCATCTGAATTTTCCTTTTGGCTCCCCTGCTCAAAGTGTATACATCTAGTTTTGATGACACTCAAACAGCTGGCTGCAGACAAGTCACAGGCTTGCATGGCTGGTGGAGTGTAACACACGCACACACGCACACACACATGCACACACACACCTCGTCCCGACCTCTCTCCCTTCTCCTCTGCAATCTGCTGCATTTGAAATGTTTTCTTTTGCAACTCCCTTCCCAGGCTCGCCTCCCCGGCCCCCAAGGGCTGCTCCCCAGACCTGCCCTCGGTCCGGCTCAAGGAAAGGGGGGGCCGGGGGGTGCGCTCAGCCTTGGCCGCCGGGCGGGAACGCGGTTTCACGCCACCGGCGCCCCCGCAGCGCCCCGCGGCTGCCCCGCGGCTGCTCCGCGCCCGCAGGCTCGCCGGGTCGCTGCGCTGGTGGACCGAGAGCTCGGGGCTGCGGGGAGCGGAGGCTGGGGCGCGGGGGGGGTCTGAATACAGGGCTGCGATTACAGCGGTGGGAGCAGGAGACAAGAAGAGTTTCTGAGTGGTTAAAAAAGTTCGGATAAGCAAACTCTGTTGCTGTCAAAGATTCTCCCCCCCCCCCTTTTTTTCCCCTACCCTCCTTTTTTTTTATTTTTAAGGCAGTTGATGTGGTAATTAAGAATTTGGTGAGAGCCCGGTCAGGTCACCTCGTTTCTCAGATCAGAGCCCCATCAGAAATTCTTTCAAGTGTCCTTCTGCGTCGCCAAAGATGACAACAGCGAATCAATAAGTGCTTGAAATGAAAGGGGTTGCTGGCTAGCCCCCGAGGCTACAGATTTTCGCACCGCCGGTCTTTTTTTTTTTTCTTTTTTTCTTTTTTTTTTTCTGAACTTCTCGCATTCCTTTGCACTGCCTCTCCTAGGAAGAGCTACCTTTTTATCCCTAGTCTCATGACGAAGGTAAGTGCCCTGTTAGCATCTCTATCGCAGGACGGGCCCCGCTGGCTCTGGCTGCGCTTCCCCGCTGCCAGCAGCCGGTCGCCGCTGGGAAGGTGCGAGCGGAGAGCAGCCCCGGCCGAAGGCATCCCGCCCGCCCGGGGAACGGCGGCTGCCGGCTCGCCCCGGCTGGCAGCAGCGCCGGAGCGAACCGGGAGGTATTTGCGCTTCCTCTTCTTTTTCCCTCCTTTAAAAAAAAAAAAAA
>JAYKAV010002813.1:143181-241172 GCA_035582835.1 Phoebastria nigripes | reverse complement strand
GCCGCGGGCGCGGAGCGGCGCCGGGAGCGCGCCCCTTCCAGCCGGGGGGCGCGGGGTCCCTCGGCGTCCCGGGGCGGCCTCTCCCCGCCGGCCGCCGCCCCGGGGCCGCCTCCCGGCTCGGCTCCGCTCTTTTGTTTCCGGACGGTGCCTTCCCGCACTTTGAACCCCGGCGGCGTGCGCAGGGCCTGGCAGTCGGATCGGCGCGCCTGCAGAGGTCAAAATTAAACGTAAATACCGATATGTCTCCTTTGGGTTATTTTCTGTGCGCTTCCCTCTGTCCTCTCGTTGCACTGTTTTTCCGTACGTGTGCGTTCATCCGTGTGTGCCTTCCTAAAATATCTAGATACCCATCTTTGCATACCTGTACATTTGTTTGTGCCTATAAAATAAAAGAACCTTTTTTCCCTTACGAGATTGATTAGCATTTTTGGAGGGAACTAACTTCCTTGGGAAAATAGCTGACATCTGAGCCCGGGGAAGTTTTTCCGAAGAGCCGTTGTGCCGCGTTGCGGGGCGGGCGCGGCGGCAGCCGGCGGGGCGCGGGGCAGGTTTGCAGCCCGCGGCCCCCCGCGGCCGGGCGGGCAGCGCTGCGCGGGCGCGGAGGGGGCTGCGGGGGGTGTGCGAGCGGGGTGGAGAGTCGCACAACCCGGTTCAAGCTAGTACCTACGCGTTTTCGGGGCATATAATTTACCTTGCTAAATGCCTGCTCTGGTACGCGTGTTATACAAGTGTATGTCCGAATATTATGCACCCGGTAGACCGTAACAGTCAATAATCCAGGAACGAGGAAGGATTTACACCTTCGGAGCTCCGTACAATGCCGGGCTAATTGATTGCTAAACCTTAAGTTTCCTAAATGCGAGCTCTTTTTGGAATTAATTTCTCCAGTCGCCCGCATCTTCTCCTCAGAGAAGAAAAGAGAGGAAATAAAAGAAACCCCCACTTGTAAATTTTCAGCAGCGAGGTCTTTTTTTCTTTAAACAAAAAAAAAGGCGTTTGAGGCTGCTTTTCGCCAGCTCGGCCCCCGCTTGCGCCGGGCAGAGCCGCGGGGCTGGAGCGGGCAGAGCCGAGCCCATGCTCCACGCCCCTGCGCAGGGGCGCAGGGAGCTGCGCKCTGCCCGCCCGGCCAGCCAGGGCTTTGCCGGTGCCGGACGAATTTCCTCCGGTCGATCCGTGGTTTCGGGGGCGATGGGGGCTTGTTTGCTCGCTTTCTCCCTTGCGGCTGCGACCACCCCCCGCCTGCCCCGAAGGCGGAGGGCTGCGACGGGGGCGCGGGGGGCAGCACGGGCCGCTCCCGCCGCCGCGGAGCCAGGCGGGGGAGAGCAAACGCTGCCGCCGCTAAAGCGGGAACCGCGCCGACCCTGCCTTCTCGGAGGACGGGCTTGTGCCTGCCCAGGGGGACCACCGGCCCGACCCCGGCCCCGCGACCCTGCTCGGCCGCCACCGGCCCTTGCCCGGCACCTCCTGCGGCGCAGCCCGGCGATGCCGGGGCCTCACGGACTTCAGCCCCACGGGAGGAAGGTAGCGTGACCGAGGTGGGGACAGGTCACCTCCCGCGGCACCGCCTCGGGAAGAGCCTGGGCCTGACCCCACGCGGGGAGCGCGTGGCCGGGCCGCTCGGGCAGGTGAAGCCTTGCGCGGCTGCGGCTCTGCGAAGCGAAGTCCCCGGGGGCTCTGGGCTGAGCCGGGCCCAGTCCCGCGGGCGAGCGGCGCGATTTGCGCGGCTGGAGCCCGCCGTCCGGAGCGGAGGGTGGACGCGACTGACCGCCAGCCCAAAACTGGGGGGGGGGGAAAGAAAAGAACAGAAAGAAAGAAAAAAAGCCACAAAGCCCCCAGCAGACCACCCGGGAGCAGGAGCCCGCGGGTGCCTCGCTCCATCAGTGAGGAAAAGCCGGGAGCCCTTCGGCCTCAGCCCTCTGTCCAGGCGGTGAGGCGCAGCGTGGGGGAAGGAGCCGTGTGAGCCCTGTGCCTGTGTGCGTGTGTGCAAGTGTGAGTGTGGGAGAGACCCGTCTCCGGCCCAGCGGGGCTCCCCACCGAGCCGGGGTGCTGCGGGGAAGAGGCTCAGATTTACGTCCGCATATATATACACACACAGACACATATATATATATACACACACATATGTATTACACATACATATACATACATGTATATACACGCACAGAGGCATAGAGTGCTGTGCGGGATGTGCTCTGTAGCCGCTGCCCGCAGACGAGAGGGATGCTCCGGCGGCCGTACCCCGGCACGGCCGCGCAGGGGCTGGCCACGCACAGACCGCATCGGTGAATCGGAGGGAGGGCGTGATCGCCTTCCACTCTCTCCTTCCGTTTGACCTTGTTTTAAGGGTTTTCCCCCCACCTCCTCCGCTGCCAAGCCCAGCCCGCGGCCTCCCCGGGGGCTGCGGGGCCGCTGGGTGCTGAGGGGCCGGGCGCGGAGCGGGGCCAGCCCCCGCGACGGCCGCAGCCCCTTCCCCGGCCGCGGGCTTGTGCCCACCGCCAAGCCCGGCCCGCATTGAACATTAACCGGCTGGAGCGGCCCCGCGGTGTAACACGCTGTGTATAAAAATGAATCATCTCCCAGGCTGTAGTAAAACGTCCTGTAAAGTCCACCTATAAATCTTGGTATGCACTTAGTGCTCTCGGCTTCACGTCTTACCGTTGCCACGGAGTATTTGCCATCCCCTCCACTCCCCTCTTCCCCCTCCCCTGAAATCCCACCGGCTGTCTGCGGTCCTAACTCCGGTCCCGCATGCCCCGGGGTGGGGTGCGGGCAGCCCGGGGGCGGGATGCGGCCTCTCCCCCGGGAGGAGAGCGGGGCCCCGCGTGGGGACCCCCGAGGTGCCGGCGGCCGCAGCCGTCAGGAGCTCTGGGGCCGCCCCGCTCCCTCCAAACTGCGGGGAGGGAGAAAAACGAGCGGGACAAACACGGCCCTTAGCCCTCAGGGCGGCGGGAACCCCCTCCCCCCGGGGCCAGCTAAGGTGGGGCGGCTCGCAGATGTCCCTGCCGCTCCCGCCTTCCGAGGGGGACTGTGCCTCTGCATGTGCGATAAGAAGAGATACTCATATTGGCAGCAAGGTTCTATAAAACTCAGCAAGGCTCCCCCCTGCAAATTCGTTACGTATTTCTCTCCAGATTAAAGGGAAACAAGGAAGAATATTTAATCCGGAGGGAGTGCAGTGCTGCGCAGCCTCGGTGGGTAGGCATGGGCAAGGATCGATAAGCATGCAGCAATCAATGCAGACCACAGTTTAAATCTGCGACTGAGATTTATGCAATCGGAAAGGAACCCGAGGAACAAGCCCCTGGCCTGCTGGAGAAATGGCAGCACTTGGGAAAACACGAGGGTGGAGCTGGGCTCATCGCTTGATGTATATATTTAGTGTGGTGGTAGTTGCACTGGCTCACGGGGGACTATTTCCATGCTTAAAGTTACTCACATACTTGAGTGATTTGCTGGATTGTGGCCGTATGTAAAGCAATAAATATAAGTGGCTACTTCTGTGCAAATAAGAGATCCAGAGGTCTCACAAGTAATTTTCCAGCAGATCCAGACCTCATACTGTTAAGACAAAAGTGAAGAGAACTCTTTTCTCTCATTCAATTAAAAAAACCCCACCAACAATTAAGGTCACTGGGACAATACAAGCATAAAGGAGCATAAAGCCTTTCCTTTATGAAAATCCTTGCTGGGCACTTTCAAGGCTGCATTATCTGGAGAGGACCAGGAATCTACAAGCCCTGTACCTACGCAGTTGTCTTCAACCTCCCGAGCCACAAATTCTTGCACCCACTTTGGTGGATGCAGAGGTAAGGAATGAAGTGATTTCTTGCCAGGCTGGAGGACAGTGTCTCAGTGTGAGAGTGGGTCCCAGCCCGTTTGGTGCTCCTTTGAAGTCAGCAGAGCCTGAGCTGGCAGCGCAGAGTGCGAGGGGAGTTCCCAAGCAAGCAGAAACTCTCCCTATGAAGTTTGGGGCGGTTGAATTCGCATGATTTCTCCAGGGAAGGTCATGCGTGCTTCCCACTCCTCAGCTGGGATGGGAAGAGCAGTGGAGATGGAGGTGGCTCTTCTGCCCTTTCTCCTCTATCTGTGGAGCCAAAGTCTCTGGCAATTCGCATTTTTTTAGTGCAAAGTAAAACAGAGTTTGATTAAAATAATAATATCCAGCTTTTGGCAATGCTTCATGGCTTTAGCCTGGACTGTTTCATGGCCAGACTGTAAATTTTCGCGTTCTAACTCCCTGTGACAAATCTCTAGCCCCAGTCATTGTTATTTCCTTCAGCTTTCACATCCTCCTGGCAAAAACCTCCAACTCTGGTATTCTTCCCCCAAAACAGAAATTCCTACCACAAGGGCCATTACCCTGAGAACATTTTTTAATAAACATGTTCGGAAAATGAAAACAAGACACATAAAATATATGAATACAAGTAACATCAAATGAAGACTTGGAAGCGGTTTCAAGTAGTATTACAAATAGGAAATAGCTTTCCAGAGATAAAAATACTCCATGTGTTTTGTTAACACCAACATGCAGTCAGGCTTTATTCTCATGGTTTATTTGGATGTGAAGGGACACCTTTGTCCTACTTGATGTACTTGTAACTGCTGGCTGAGCCAGGAGGTCAGAGACTTTAGCTTGTAATCAGTGGGTGACCGGCAACATCCCTGACAAATAATGTCGGTGTGACACGATCAGGGCGACAGCCATTCTCGCATGTCAACAGCTATGGCTCAGCGAGTCCGAGCAAAGGACGTGGGGAGCGACATTTCATAGCACAGGCCATTTTTTTAAGTTCTGGTCCATGCACCTGAGATACTATTCAAAACTTCAGCCCCTGATACAGAGCAGGGAAAATGGCTCCCACTGACAGGGGTGTTTTTTTTTTTTTTCCCAACAAAAAGAGATATTAATTATCCTGAGAAGCAGCCTCATTGCTGACTTAGTGACAGTTGTAGGCTCTCAGCATCTTATAGGGTGTTTCCTTTTAATTGTCTAGGGCGCAGGGAATGTTGCTTTTTTCTGTCTTCTTTACAAAAAGGCTTCTGAAACTGGATCGCAGCTCTGACAATTCTCTCCGTGACAATGGAGTACTTAATTCTTGCGATGGCCAGGCACTGCCATTTGAGACCACTCAAATCCCCTCTGGTAGAACTGGCAATTCTGGGGACATAAATAACACAGCTTGGGGACCCGAGCGAGCATTGTTTACATGGCAATATTATAGGCCTACACCGGTCAGTGTAGTGTTTTCCTCCTCGCGCTTGAAGGAGCAGAAGCTGTGATGCGCTTGCCGATCCAATGGGGCATGTATGCATCTGCTTAAATCCCATCAGCTGCCAAGGTAAAATTAGCACATGCTCATCTTGTACTTGAGCAGGAATGGAGCATGTGCCCGCAGGCCATGCTGAATCAGGTCCAGGCTCCATGGCTGGAGAGAAAGGACTGGGAACAGCTTCCCTTCTTATGGCCTTAGACAGGCTCATTTCATCTCGCACGGCTGGGCGAGGAGAATAACGGGGCAGGTTCTACCGTGCCTGGAAAAAAAAATTCCCAACCGGAAAATACTTAATCTCCTGCCACAGAAATAGATCAGCTGTTTGGGACCAGGGTATGTCTGATGTTTAGGGAAATGGATGAATCAAAACTGGAGGAAACCCTCCAAAGGAGCTCTGTGAAGGCTTTTCATGGGGTCAGGAAGAGAACCTGCAGCCCAGGCTATGCAAACCGTGCTGACCCTGTCTGGAGGCTGTGGGCATGAGCAGACAACAATGCAGTCTTGTGTTAGAAACACGTTGTATTAGAAATCACAGAGTGGTTCCCTTACTTTTCTGGCTGGGGAAATGAAGCCAAAGGAGGAGTAAGAAGAAAAGATGAAGCAGCTTGAGAAGAAGAAAAGAGATCTTATTTCTGGTTCCTGTGAGATGTGTTGTGCAGAGACTGTCACAAGAAGAAACCTTTGTAGAATACAATGCCACCGAAGCCAATGTGCGGTCATATTAAAAAAAGCCTGTGTGCTCTCTAGAGCAGCTCAGGGCTGGTATGTTATAGAGTGACAATTCTGAATCTCATTCTTTGGTGATGATACCCAAGCAATTATGTTTTACTGACTTATTTTAATGTCAGACTTTCACTTTCTTAAAAGAAATCTAGTTGAAATAAGCTTGCAGAGGGAAAATGGGACAGCTAAGTTGGTAATCTTAATGTAGTTTCTATAAAGGCAATGACGATTCTCATCATTTATTCTTTGTTATTCTTCACGGCATCTGATTAATTTCACTGCAAAATTTAGTTTACACATATATGCAAGCAGAGCACGTGGAGCGTTGTGGGCGGAATGCCCACCCCGACTATCCCAGACGATTATGAATGCCAGGCTGTTACGAAGAGAATAGCAGAGCCTGGCACAGGCCTTAARAAGAAACGCACTGGTCCTGTCCTGCCACTGTTTCCACTGGCGGGAACTGTGGGGTGCTTCCCTTTGAGAAGATACCTGCTTGAGGCGTTGTCCTCAGCGCAGTGAGGTCTCCCAGCAGGGCAAAGAAAAGTCTCACTCTGTCCATCAGGAGATCCCTGATTTGAGGCTGCAAACATGGACTTTAGCCAAATGACTGAAAAGTATAAAATCGCGAAAAGCAGTTATTGATATCCTGGCAAGAAATTCAAGACTGCATCTGACACTCATCTACACATAATGCTATAGTCCAACACCACTTAACTCTTAAGGGCATGACATTAGATATGTAATCCTGGCTCTGTGGCCTCTGTGATTAAAACGCTGTCATGCAATCTAGCTTAGTAGCTGGTGCTGGATGCGCTTACAGTACCCCAAGGGACTCTTGATGTTTTAGACTGTAGCCGAGAGACTCCTGCGAGAGTTGCTGTGGAGTGGAGACACTGTACTAACCCGCCTTTCAGCTGCTTCCCACTCTCCTGTTTGCTCTGTGAAGTGTTTATGGATGGGAACTCTCTTTCCTCTGAAAGTGAACTCTTCTCTCCCAACTCCCTCTGCGAGCAAACAATAAACCCCCGAGGGAGCTGGGGGCTGAGTCGGGTTTGGGACCCTTGCACCAAGAGGATGAGACGGTTGCTGGATAATATGCATGTGAGCATAGAACGACCCTGTGCCTTTAGCACAGAGGGTCAGACAGACACACCATGTCTTCTGGACCCTTCTACACGTAGGGCCCTTGGCCGTGGTGTTACTGGCCCATCCTGCAAAATGGCAGCTCCTAAAGCTGAGCCCAGCTAACTAGGTGTCAAATTGGCTGTGCATCTGCTGAACTCGGTGAAATGCAGGACACCAGCGCTAGTTCACATTTCAGGCACATGGACAAGATCAAGCTGCTAAGACTGTGTTTAAACTGATAGATCTGGGATGCTTCCAGACCTTCAGGGCCAGGTGCATATCCTGGCCATCTAGTTTGGTATAATGCTTTAAGCAGTCAAAGCCATGTTGAATAGTCTTCTATATTCAACCTCGTGAAGGAAACCAGGCATGCAAGCAAGCTAAGAGGGAACCACAATGTGTTCTCGTCAGGTCCTTGGTGTGTGCCAGAGGAGATGGGCACCTGGAAAGCCCTGTGTAGTTCATATGCCTTGCGGGCTTGGTTCAGACATACTTTGTCAGGTACCACTTTCACCTGCTCTTACCTGAACTACAGCAACAATTGTTTCCCATGTGGTGTGACGATAAAAGCGTGTTGATGGTTGTGAAACGCTCAGCTAACTTGGTGAGGAAGATCATTTCAGTATATGGACAGCAAACTAAATCCCTAATTTCTACCTACCAATGGGCACTTATTGGGCATAATGCACGCATTCATTTTTGTGGGTTTTGGGKTTTTTTTTTTGCATACATAAGATTAGCAGTTCCAACTCCAGGCCTTTTACTCAGGTGAAGAGCATAATCTTCTTAAAAGTCTCTAGAGACTAAGTGGCTTGTTGGCCTATAAACTGGAAACAGCCTACTTCCACTAAATGCCACAAAAGGTTTCAATCAAAAAGGCAAGCAGAAGAAACTGACTCAGAATGAAGCAGCCACCTCACTGCAACACCATTAAGGAACGACTTTAATAGGCTGGGACAGATTTATAATAATTAATACAACTTGCTCATTACCTGAGACAAGGCATCTACAGCATATAGCGTATCTCTGCATGAAATTGTAGACTTATTTGCACAAGTGTGGGCTGATTACATTACATGTAAGTAGCGGGGTGAAGCAGGACATTTGGTCCAAATACATGTAAATAGAGTACCTAACAGTTTAGAGAAAGTCATGTCATGGGTGATTTATACCTCCCTACTTTGTCAAATCATGTTGACCAGGTTACACCTTTTCATTCCGTCTCCCCAGGGAAATAAGCATGGCATTTTAGGGACTCGTCTCCAGAAAAAAGTGCCACGGTGGTAGAGATGCCAACTTTTCATTTTCCCAGTGGGTGGTCTGCTGTGAAATCCCCAAAAGGCGAAGGATCTAGAGCTAGCCAGRGCCTCCCTTAAGCTGAGGCGTTTAAGAGATTTTTATGTGTAATTTAAGACGTTTGCTGAGAAATAGAGACTGTGATTTAACTATTTGCAGCTTATGATTTTTCCATTAGAAAATCTTAAGGAACCATCAGCACATTCCATATTTGACTGACCACAAAATCACAATTTTTTCCTTCAAATCTATTGCCCCACAGCAGCGTCCTTTGTTCTTCTCCTCTGTCATTTGGCTTGCACTTATTTGGAAATTGTCGGAGAAGACACTCGCCCACTGTTATTCACACCAAGCAATATGAGCCTCTACAAAGATTGCCGCTAGTTTCTTCTGCGGCAATTTGCAAAGCAAGGGTTTCATCTGCAAGGCTGGGTGGACTGACATCCCTGCTGAATGTTTAATACAACTCCCCCAAACACCCAAAGGTTTCGCTCAGCCCTTTCTCTGCAGACCCCCCTCTTTAACACCCTGGGAGCTAAAACTGAAGAGAAGGCGAGTGGCACACAGCATTCTTGCATGTAAACCTCCCAGTCATCCCAAAGATGCTGGAGCTTCATTGCAATAGGCAAATGCAACTACACCTAATTGTCTCCCTTATTTAAGTGTTATATTTTTTGTAGGAAATATATAACTTTTGTTTGACAGTGCAACAGGGTGGTCCTCTTTAAGTAGTCAAAAGAACCTGGAGCCAGTTTCCCCTCCCGCTCCCCCCCAGTAAGCTCTTTTTAAGGAAGTAGATGTGTAAAGGAGCAGCAGACAAGATAGAGACCGGAGCCAGATGTTCCTCTGAGAGCTGCCTCCTGACTGGGATAGAAACCCAGCTGTTCGCTGACTCAGGGGGATTCCAGGCAGAAAGCTCTGGGATTTGCCGTGTGTGCACAAGAGAAAGGCACAGCCTGYACTCCCCTACGCTGACTCTTCCCAGCTTGCAGATGGAGCGGGGGAGGCGTGTGCTTGGCTGGGAGAAGGATGCTGCGAGGATGGAGAGTGTGTGCTGAACAACCCTTTCAGGAGAAAGCCTCAGCTCCCAAAATCGTGCCGATGAGGTAGGTAGGCGCATTTCTCCTGGGACCTGTATTAAGAAATCCTGCTCTGTGAAGTGAACTGCTGCCTTAAATAGTCTGGGCATTTGTCTAATTTATAGGAAGAATGCTGAGGAAATGGCTCTGCTATGGATGTGCTGCAGGCTGACAGCCTGCGCCTGGCTTGTAAAATATATTAGATATTTCTGGGCATATTTACAAACATCTCCTAGTTAGGATAATAAGCCACTTGGCCAAAGTCAACATAAGCTGCAGCACACATTATATCCCTGACCAAAACATACCTTCCATCCAAAAATCATGATTCAGCCTCAGAAAACCTCCCCACTCTAACCTGTGTTTAATGCCATTAATGTTGAGGGAAGACAGAGTTTTCCTGCACCATTGGTCCCTAGGTCGCAGGACCCCCTAACTGAGGGTCTGGCAGGATACGGCTCTACAGGCTGTACGGATTGCTTGCTCAGAGATTTTTACTGATAATGTGCCATGAAGAAGGAAGAAAAGCCCGTCCTTAGGCTTGTTTTTATTTTATACTTTTTCCAGCATTCAGGAACAGGTGCCACACATGCAAATGCCCTGCTAAATGGATATTTGAGGCTCTTGCATATAAATTCTGGAGAGGTGCACCCATTACCCAGGACTCTGAAGGCGTGGACGGCAAGCCTCTCTACTCTGTACCTGTTCTTATTCACGGTGTATTTCATTATGAGACACAGCCAGTGCCAATTATCCACACTGGATAAACTAGGGCAGGCTGTGGCTCTTCGCTGCCTAGCAGGCATGTCATTCAGCTGCATCTAAATTACAGCACAGGGGTCTTGGCGGGCTGCAAACCACCTGGGTTATCTGTCCTCTGCCACTTCAGGCTGGGTGTGCAGGTTAAAGCGAGAGAGCTTTGCACACAGTAATGCCTGTGGCTTTGCTCTGGGTGGCTCAGCAGGGCAGCGTTGCCTGTGAGCCTGACCCTCCTTGGAGCCGGCCACCGCTGGCGGTCCCCAACCCCTGGGACGACGCATAGCGCCAGCCTGGGGCTGCGAGTATGGATGGCTGAGGTCCAGCACCGCTGGCAGAGGAAAACCTTGGCAGCTCCACAGGCTCACTTTCACTCACAGTCAGGATTAGGAGCACCTCTCGTCCTCCTTGATAAAGCCCAGCATGGGAGTAGATTTGACCTGCTCTTAAGCCAATTGTGGCTCAGCAGCCACAGCCTGGCCAGCTCTGCTTCACGCTACTGCACCCCACATCTTCACAATTTTGAGGCTCTCAAAACCTGACCGCAAAGTGGCAGTGTTGGTGATGCCACATCACAGCTTCAGCTCCTGGGTAGGAAGAGCAGCAGAAGTGAAGTACTGGAGAAGGGAGCATTACTGCTCCTCTGACTACAGCTAAGATCCCCTCTGGAGAAATAGCTTATTAGTATTTTACACTAGTGCTTTTAATTCATAGTGTTACTTGCTAGCTTTGCAATACAATAATCCCAAGGAAGGCGGGTTCACACTCATCTAAGGACTGCTAGCTAGCACAAGGTGAGAAATTCCCTGCTTAGAAAGGCTGCCATTTAAATAGATAAGGCAAATTGTAGGAGGAGAAACATAGCTAGAGAAAAGTGAAAAGACTTGCTCAAGGTCACCTGGCAGATCAGTGGCAGATCAACAAAATAGTCTGGGTCTCTGAACTGCCAGTCTGCTGTCCTGCGAAATCTTTGGAAAAAAGTCTCTAATAGCTGCAGCTATCCTCATGCCCATAGTAAGCCTCTGCAAATAATATATCAGAACTCAAATTCTGGCATCCCAGAAATGAGAATTCCATATTTTATGCACTCGGCGTATGATCCCCTAAGGTGGCTAATGTGAAAGTGGAACGCTTTGTTGGATTGGTAATTTATTTTTAAAAATTAACTTTTGGCAAGCATAGTTATCCTGGAGTCTATTTTTTTCCATGGTGAGAGGAACATGCTGGTGACCATAATCTTGGCTAAAATATAGGATAAGGAACTCCTCGTCCTTCCCCGCCATGTGCTATTTTGAGTTGGCATGTGTTTACAGAGATAACATTTGATGTCATAGTTGCCACATTTGACAGAGAAAAGCCTGAGAGAACCATTAACTATAGGACGAGTCAGCAATCTAAAGCATCTTTGTCCTTTGCTAAATGATTAGCTCAAAGCAATGCTTCTTCTGAAGTTTCCACCCCAACAAAATCCTAGAAACAAACACTCTAATAGCTATTATAAAATAAAGAATCCTTTATACATAACAGAATTTTACAACTGTGCAAAATCAACTCACCTTTATTGCCCACAAAAAAAAATATTTATTTGTCATTCACTTCTAAATGCATTATAGCAACGTTAACTACAGATTTGAAAGCATTAGCAAATGAAAGAATAGAAACTAGAGGCAAATAGGAGTCTGGATGCCAGATTTCTTTTTCTGCTCTACCACTTGGTTGCTTTGTAACCCTGGGTATATCACTTAACCTCCCCACCTCAGTGCATCCATATGCAAAAGTCAACAATGATTTTTAATTCACAGAAAGATGCTTCTCCTTCTGCCGTGTGCTCAGTTCCTTGACCCTCCCAGGGATCTGCTTGTGAAGATTTTGGGAGAAGTTTTTTTCTCAATGAATCCAGGTAATCCCCAATGAGCTGTGAATCCTACGGGATCATATTATTCAGTAGATTAGACGTTGCTGTCAAAAAGAAGAATTGCATGGAAACTACATTCCTAGGATGCTGCTGGTCACAGCTGCTTTGAAGACCCTTGAGGGGGAGGACGATGTTGGTCCGTGATGAAGGCCCAGACACACTTTGTTCTCTTAGATGCCTCCAAGCAAGCAGAGGAGCCACTGATATCTTTGCCTGCAGCTCAGTTGGCTTCTGGACTGTAAAACTCCCTCACCATAGCTGCAAGCAGGGGAAGATGGGAGCGGGATAGCGACAGCTTAATTTGTCTCTGTAGGGGAGGGGAAAAGAGCACACAGGAGGTCCTTTGGATAACAGGATCTGAGCAGCTGTGGGAAGATCCCACACTGAAGCATATTTAACTTCACTGCTAATGGGTTAAGAAGAGAGAGATTATTTTTAACACACTACTTGTGAAACATTTTTCCTGTTCCTTGAAGAAGTGCTTTGGCAAAAGTTGTGGCACAGATGCCTGTAATAGTAAACGCTGTTACTGGGAAACATGGTACTACATTGCATCCATAAGAATGTAAAGTTGCCTTTTGTAAAAGACTATTTTAGGCACTTAAAATTTTTTCATACTTTCCTTCATACTAAAAACATCCATGAAGGATGTCTATCTTTGGTTGATGATTTATTTATCTTTTGGTTAAAGACTCAGCAGAAATGGCTCAGCCAGTATTTCCAGGGATAATGAAATGAATCTGTCATTTGGCTCATTTTCTAAAGGGAGAAAAACACCTCCATCCCGCTGCAAAGCACTGGCTTGTAAGCGCTTAGGAGCAGGGATGTGAATTTGCTGACAGGGTTACTCTGATGTCAGGAACATGCTCTTTGCTTTCCTAAAAAATATCAGCCAAATTTGTGAAATTCTAGTTTGGACGTACCCTGGAGAGACTTGTTAGAGCTGGGCAGCTAAATTCTCTGAAGCTTACACGTGCTGTAGCCCCTGCCAGCTCTCATCAGACTACGGCTGCTGTAGGAAACACGCATCTATGTGTTACAAAGCCAAAACGCTGCAGTACATCTCAGCCGGTTCCCCGTGATGATGGCGAGGTGGGGGCAGCTGCTTGCTTCACTTTCTGGAACCACCCAGTCATCTGTCAAACAGACCCGGAGGCTGCACTTTTGAACCCCAGCTTTCCAGCCCGGGCTCCACCGGGCTGGGCAGGCTTGTCCTCKGCCAGCTTGGAAGACCTTAAGGAGAGTTTGTGGCCAAGTGGTGGCTGGAATCGCCACTTTTTGTAAAGCAGAACTTGCCAAAAGAATTAAGTCATCCGGGCCAGACTGAAATTTAGGGAGAGCTGAGTGCTTTCTCCGTAGAGATGATGGAGAGCTAAACATTGCTTGATACAGAATGGCATGCCTAGCTGGAGACCATGAAAGACAGCACAGACAAGGGCACTATGGCATTAGGAAGAGCTGCAATGGGTTGTATCCCCCCCAGAGTTTGTAAGCATGAGCAGAGGGCGATTGGCATGGATAAGGGAGGCGACAACAGCGGCCGTGGTTAGAGGAGTTCTTCAYTGGCATGGTGAAGAGCATGCCGGGGAAAGCAGCTCAGCTCGAGAGCCTGGGCCCTGCTGCCTGCATCACCAYGCCACAGCCGTCCAAAGCCAGGTAGCTGCTGTTTCCACCCAGGAAGGGCTCAGGGCTGAGGTGGCAGCAGCTGCGGCTGGCAAGGAAGCAGGGATGTCCCCATCAGCCAGACTGGGAGTGACATGCCCCAGGATTTTGCACACAGGAACCCAGTTCCGGCCCATCCCATTTTCTTTTCCCTCCATCTGGCAAAGCAGACTGCCTCTGCCTTTGTCTTCTTATCCCAGGAGAGGAAAACGGTGGTTTGCTACACAGCCGAGAAGCCTCAACTGAATCTTTACTCATGCGTGGGGACAGGGTGCCAAAGAGCAGTACTGGTGTGCAGCCTTCAGCTCCCGGGATGGTGCCTACATGCTCGGGACTGCCAGCACTTTAAACTTCCACAGTGCACATACGTGTGCTGGCGATGTCCCCAGCCCACGTCAAGTCAAGACCGCGCAAAATTCCCCACACCTGGCATGGAGCTGCAATAGGCCCCAGGATGGAGACCTGAGGGAATGCAGTGGCTCTGCCACAAGTCAACATTGGCAGTTAGTAGCTTGTATCTATACATGAGCAGTTTTATACCTAGACAGGGAGATTATGACTTGTTGTTACGATAGCTAGAGAAGGGAGATGTGGGGAGCTGGAGTTTGAGGAGGCTTGTAATCAGTGTCACCCAGATCCTCATGCAACAGAGCAGGAGATTATCAGAAGTGCTGGCTCTAAGGGAACACTGAACATTTTTCTGCAAAATCCTTTCTTCAAACCCCATTTAATCCAATGGAAATAATTGCTAGACATCTTACAGGTAAATAATGCCAGTGGGATTTGTACTATGTAACGGTGAGTATCTGAAGAATAAGAGTGTCATCTCTGAGGTATCCTTGTTTTGTGGAAACTTCTTGACTTTAGCCTCTCTGTGCTCATTTCACCATGTTAAAAATGAAGACAATACTTTTCCTTTTTTTCTTCCCCGGGAAAATTTTATTTGCCTTCTACCCTCAGGAAAATAGAGACAGGAACAAAAGAAAAAAAGGAAAAACAAAATAAGCAAACAGAATTAGATTGGTTTTTTTTCCTTAAAAACTTTGAACATTTTAAAACCCAAAGATTTTTCACAAAAAAAGCTCACATCTGTTATTTATAAAATTCCATTTTTATGTGATTTTTTTTTTACTGGCTCCCATTCAGATACCAACAAAACAAATCAGGCACAAGTATTACATGTTGTACCAGTAAGTGCTAGAGTCCCTGAAAGAATATAGCAGCGATTATTTTTTTTCTAAAGATTTGGCAAGGGAGGTGTGTTTGGAGGAGGGATAGAAGGAAGAGAGGCAGCTTGAGAACAAAGAGAAGGGTGATTAATAGACTACAACCATCTTTATCTTCTTTGTCTCCAGATACCAAAAATATTCAGGTGAGTAAGGAAAATGGCAAGTAAGCGTTACATCCCTGATGAGAACCTCAGTCAAATGAAACTGACTTTCAGATAAATCCATTTTCTTCTTCAGATGAACATATTCAAAAAGGCACAAGCTTGTCAGCTTGGGCACTAGACTTATTTTTAAACATTTATCTAGTCAGCATGCCAAGCTCCTAGATATGCTCACAAGCAAAATTCTTAAGCCCAGTGCTTTATAACTACAGAATGGCGCTGTTGTCTTTCTTGGGAAATGCATTATTTCAGCCAGGTCTGCACACAGAAGCCGTGTTGCTTCGACCACTCGGGCATAAGAGCACCAGCACAACCTTTCCCCTCTCCCCCACGTCGTTACTGCCATTATACCAATATAAAGACCCCATACCGATATTATTATTCCCCTCCAGGAAAAGGAATGAATGTCAAGCACCTTCCTGCCACTGTAAGCGAATTGATACCAGGAGCTGTAGATGCAGTTAAAAGACCCCCCTCATGCTTCCCCCTCCAGGTCTCCCACACAACCGACACAGTTACACTTGTACAAAATCTAGCTATAGAGCAGGCTTTCATGGACCAGGAGTCTTTACCCCTTTTTAATCCACTTAGATTAACAGCAGTGCACTGCTAATTCACATGGCAAAGAGCAAAGGGCTTTCTGCAAAGCACAATTTTTTCTTGTAGCAAAAATAGATGAACCCACTTTCCTCCAAAGAACTGGTTACTGGATGCTTTTGTGGGTTTTGTACAGCACTCTGTCGTGTGAATTAGGCGTAGTTTGGTGAATGCAAAAGCTTAACCCCCCTTCCTCCAACCATATGTGGGGAAGGAAGGAATTTGTGTTTAAGTTTAGGATTGTAAAAAATACAACAGCCGTATATTTTTTTTTACATGTAGCATTTTTGGTTTTACATRTAATACCAAGCATTTTAAAATAACAGAAATACAGAGCCCTCTGAAGTTTTTCTAAAATGTCTGTCATGCTAAGAATCTCGATCTCCATTAAACTGGCAACACATTTTAATGGGAAACAAATAAAATCATAAATTTGTTATGCTAAGGGCTAACTTTGTCCTGTTAACATCGCTGCTAGTTCAAAGGAGTCTTGGTCCATAAAGAAGTTTCTTATGAGATGGGCAACTCAATATTATGGATTTATTAAATAGTAAAGGATTACATGCATAATTTGTTTAGATTGGTTTTTAGGCCACTCAGGATTTTCATTAATAGAAATCAAGCAATTCAGAATCCAGGCTATTGCTACTGCCTCAGTTGAGCTAAGCTGCTAAAGCAATTTTTAGATACAACATGGTCTCCTGTGTACTACCTCCCATTCGGTTACATCAGTACTATTTGACCTAGTGTGATGAAGATAGGTGCTGCAATAATACTAAGAGAACAGAAATATATATATACCCACAGTGGCAGGTGTCACTAGAAATGATCGTAAGCTGGAGGGGAGGCACATGAAGGCAATTTGTACCCATGTTCATTTAAATTTTTAAATCTCCTTTAGCATTCAGAATTTTCTTTCTGGAAATTTTCTCAAAGCAGTGGGAGATCCCTCAGCAATTAAATGAGGAGGCAAATATTTTAAAATTTCTAACACTGGGTATAAGTATATGAACCTAGTCAGTGACATTATTCACATAGTTAAAGTTAGGCTTGTGCTTCAGTACTTTGCTGAAAGAACCAAACAGATTTTTCCCTGCTTGCTCAGCAAAGGACTTACATTGGTGTTAACAAAAAGACTTTCTGTATGAACTGGTTATTAGTCACATCCTGTCGGTCTGTCAGATTTCACTTCCTCCTTGCCTGACGCCACATCTACTAAATCTCCATTCACCTGTAGAGTAAGGCAAGTAGAMTAAACCAGGACCTGATTTTTTTGTATAAAGTATTACCAGAAAATCTCAGTCTGGAACCAAAAATAAAAAACCTGGTGGATTAGTAGAGATTAAAACTACAAAAAGCTATTTTCTCCTACTATGCAATCACATTTGAGGGTAGCCTTAAATCTGCACTCACTTGCACTTGCCACTCTTTTAAAATCTTCCAGTGAAAATTGAGATTTGATTTTCTTGACAGTAAAACATCAGCGGCAGTATAAGAGAGGCTGTTCTTCCAGGCTGTGATGGAGATCAGGATTGCATGGCCCTTCTTTTCCTCTTCCCTTCATTGGGCTCTGTTTCAGTTTCTTGCCCTGTGATAAATGGCACTTAGATCCAGGCGGATCCTGCTGTACCGCAAGCACGGCTTCCTTAAGCATAACATCGTGCTCGCTGTACCAGCACGTGGCCAGAGCCTGGGGTAGTGCAGAGCGCATACCTCCATCCAGCCTCCTGAAATACAGCGAGGATATGGGAGTAAGCTGTCCTCTGTGTATGTCAGATCTGGAAAGTAAAAACTGATTTTTGTTTGTATAAAGCATAGAGCCAACATCATCACCAAACATAACTGTGATGCTGATAATTTCTTCTAATAATGATAACTTTGGCTAATACATATCGTGGGGGGTAGTGATGTTATCTTGCTTACTAACATGTAGACCTTTTCAGCTCCCGTCCTGCAAATTATATCACACAGTTGGTGCTCCGTAGAGAGAAGGCTCCTCTTTAGCGGACCAGATGGCAGGTTTAGGGCTTTTAAAGGCTGCATCAGAAACTCACCAGAGCAAACAGACTCGGTCATTTTGCATCCAGTGACTCTTTGCTGAGCACATGAAACAAAGAGCTAGCTTCTGCATTCACATAGATGCACAAAGCTGATCATTTCGGCTTTGTGAGGAGGGATTAATTCCTGGTGGCTGTGTCTCGCCTGTAGGACAGGGGTGCTCCATATTACTGCACCTCGTGGAGGTCACTGTGGTTCCCTCCTAGCTCACAGACACACTTTCCTCCCTCCAGACCGGGCAGGGGACAAAGCAGAGCGATTGCATTCCCATATTTCATCCCAACACAGAGTCAAGACGTAGCTGAGGCAGACAGCAGGACCCAGGAGCTAAATGGTACTCAGGGTCAGACTGCATAAACACAGTCAGTATTAAATCTGTATTATTTGCTTTCGCTGCAGTGCCTCGGGTCTCTGAGAACCTTACTGTGCCAGGCACTGTACAAGTCCAGAACAAACTTACCCTGATATAGACTTTGAAAAAGGACAGTATTGAACCATAACAGATTTAGAACACAGCCTTTAAAGATATCATTAAAAATATTTTAAAACCCTGTTTTTTTTGAGCAACACCATCCCCCACACCTTTAGAGGGGAGACCTTGTCAGGCACTAAATAAATGTTTACAGAAAGGTGTTTATGACTCAACATTAAATAATGATTTAAGATGGAAATGTTGACAGAGCCTGAGTGCCAGCAATACTTCTAAGAATCTTGATGCATCTGGGAATTTATTTCCTTTTACAGCCTATGATAAAAAAGAGAATAGCTCTATCCTTGGTTTAAAATAAAAGCAAAACTTCACATCAAGGGCCAACCAAAATGATCTGTAATCCCTGAAAACAGGAATCTCTACTGGAAACAGGGACAAAACCTCTACTGTAGATGTTTCAGCAGGAAAAACAACATAAAAAATCATCTCCATATGTCGCATAGATTCCTTTTTCTGTTTACAACTCATTGTTTTCAGAAGTTAGGATTTTTAACTAGTGCTGTCTTTTCATTTCTCTATTCCCCTTGTTTGTCTTTTTGTCTTAAAATGTGTATTTGCTTCAGAAAAGCCTTCTTAATTTTGACCCACTGGTGGCCCGACTAAGCGCTGAGCTAATATTGACTAATATTTCAAAATAGATTGCTCCCTCTAGTGAGATTGCAGCAGTACTGATGTCTAGCAGATGTGACTGAAAACTGCTTGAATGTGTTTTTCTGTACCACTCGATTAAGCAGTTGGCTCACTATGGATTTGATCTGCGCTTCTTACTCAGACAAAGCTGCAGATGATCTCAAAAGGAGACTTGCCTGAGCAAGGAGTGCATGATAAGGCCTTCTGCATTTAAGATAATATTATTTACAAAGGCTTATGCCTCCTACATCATTAAAACCTTCCCTTAAACAACGCGCCAATTAACTAGCAGACCTTTGGAGAAGCATGCTAGCTTGCAGAATGCTGAAGCCTTTGCTATGAATAGGTTTCATACAAACAATCCTGTTATCGCTGTCTCCTTCCTTTCTTTCAGCTCCAAGTTGTTTGAAAAAAAAAAATCCAATTAAAGGTAGACCTCACTCCAAACATGAGCTGGATGCTTCAGGATGCTCCCCCACATCCATCAGCTTTTAAAGTAAAAAAATATTAATATGGTATATTTTGTGGTGTCTTCAAAAGGCTCCTGAGCAAGAAGACATTAAAAAGGAACAGCATTAGCATTCTTTTCAGCATCTTCTACAAAGTCAGTATGGTAGTATCAGAAGTAAAGCATTTCATAAGGAAATGGGTGCCCTTTCTCTTTTTGATTAATAGACCTACTCTGGGAACACTCAGGAATAACTCCTGGAGAGACAAGGACCAAGGCGCTGGGACGCTTCTCTGCTAATTTGTGTGAGCTACTCATTAGCAACATTATCCTGAAGCTGGCTACGCAGTCACTGCAAGTGCTGCAGACACCACCTCCCTCCCCGAGCATCTGCGCTACATGGCCCAGGGAGGCCATCGCTCGAGGAGGCCCGGCCCGGGCRGCCTCCCGGCAGCTCCCCGAGCAAAACCGTGCTGGCAGAGAAGCAGAAGACCAGTAATTGGTGTCTCGTTATCAGCCATCCCACTCTCTGCTCCCTGYTGTCTGCTGCTGCTGGCGGAGGGCTTGAGCCCGTGCTGCCAGAGCGGCTGGCAGTGGGCCTGCTGCCTGTCCCCACCAGTGGGAGCGGGTTTGGGGGGCTCTTGGTTGAGGTTACTCGCCAGCACGGCTGACCTGATGCCGAGAGCAGCAGTGCTGCGAAGCGACGCTGGCCGCCACAGCGTGATTTCATTAGCGGCGCAGCCTGATTTCATTAGCAGGATGATTGGATTAGCATCCGATGAGTGGCTGTAACGAGAGCGGCCCCGGCCACCCGCCCCTGCCCTCCCTCGTGCGCCAGCGGTGTGGGGGACTCGATCTGCTGAAGGTTTGGGTATTGCCCAACCTCACAAGGGGACACGGGGCGCTGCAGACCACACAGTACGGCAGCAGGGCCTTTCTTTCTCCCTCCCGTGGCCCTGCCTGCTACGTGGAGAAGACACAAACACTTGGCAGGCTCCCAGTCCCCCGAGAGTTGTCTCCCTCACGATGGTGGCCTCGGGACGGCCAGGGACGTGTTATGCTGGGAGGGGCCATGCCCTCCCTTGGGCTGAGCTCATCCCCAAGCACTGCCGCCATCCCCCACTGTGGTGAGGAGGCAGAGTAGGCTGTGGGTGATCCTGCTGGGGAGAGCCCATGAGGGGAGCTGAGGCAGCGATGTCTTTGGGGGTTTGAAGGGTCCTCACCGCCCAAAGGCTGGTGTGAGGTGAAGCCAGAGCTGCCCTGGGCGCTGGTGGGGGCGCAGCTGCAGGAGGCTGCCATGCCATGGGGGCCCAACTCAGCTGTCATCTGGAGCCCAGCGGCAGGGCCAAGCCTCCACCCGTGCTCTCAGGAAGAGAAAAGAGAAAAACAGCGGCTCAATTGGCATGAGATGAGTATCTGGAAGAGGCCTTGGCCCCCTCAGACTGCATAAGAGCAAGGCCACCCCACCAGATGAGGTAGGTGTGAGGGGAGGCAGGAGATATGCCTGAATACAGGGACTTCGTGCTCCAAACCCTTTTTTCTCTCGGGGCGAACTCTGCCCTGCTGCTGGGCACAAGGCTTTGTTCACCATAGCCTGTGGAAAATCAGCCATGCAAGGGAGGCCCATCCCTCCGTCGGCTTCCCCTCCTGGCTTGCCTGCCCGGCTGCCTGAGGGAGAGGGTCTGCACCACCTGTGCCAGCCGCCATCCTCCCAGTGCTGAGGGGACATGTGCCCAATGCCTGGCTGCTCTCCAGCCTGGGCCACTGTTTCCCGGCCTCTTGCTCTCCAGCCTCCCTTTTTAACGCCATGAAAGTGTCAGTGAATCGCTGACCGACAGACGCAGTTGTGACCATGAGCCTGGGTCCATTTTCTGTAAGCAAAGCTTGACTGGCCAGAGCAGTTCTCCAGAGGTCTGAGCAGACCCATGTGTGCGGGAGAGCAGCGGTGGATGATTTGTTCTTCTGTAAATGAAGTAATGACTTAAAGGCAGGTGCTAAGGTTTCCTAAACAAGTATTCCCTAACTTCTTTTCAGCAAGGAATAAAAGAACATATGACTTTCAAAAGAATGGATTAAAAAACCAAACACAAGCCCGTTTTGGAAATGTTGAGGGCTCTGTTGCAGRCTACTGGCAGGCCTTGTGGGGACGTTGCCTCTGGGGGGAAGCGGCTCTGCAGCACTGGCCCTGCCGTTCCCTGCCACACCTCCAGCAGCAAGAGCTTGTTCCCGACTGCAGTGTGGGTCCTGCCATGGCCCCTCAGCATTTTGTTGACCGCAGCGAGTTACCCGGCATGATCACAGGCAGACGCTTGTTTCCACAATCCCTTGAAGCACAAGTGTGTGTGTATCCATAAAGAATGTCAAGTTTGCAAGGAGAGGTAATATCTTTTTAATGCCTCGGTTGCTACAGGTGAAAAAAGCTAACAAATACCTGGCTCAGGATGGTGTAAGGGGATTTATGGGCATTTATGACTGTTGAAAATTACACATGCCTGTTTTTGCTAGGAAGCTTTTTTTTTAAGTTGCAAACAACTGCTTGAGGTAAAATAGCCATCATGCCAGAGTCCAGTGTACCTGCTGCATACAGGCGTGTATGCAAGCTTGCCATGACTGTCTCGAGTTCTGAGTGTTTGGCTTCCTGGTCCTTCGTAGCAGTGCCCACTGCTTTTTGAAACGTAACTTGCATTTTCAGCAATTTCTGATGACTCAAATGGTTAAATGTAATCTTCAAAAGTAACATAGAAGCTTATTTTATGGGTTGTTTTTTTTTTTTTTTTCATGCCTACAAATTTTATCCTTAATGATTGCCATTTATTCTAGGTTAAGTAGTCTTATGCGATGTTACTTAGAAGCACCCGTGTGCTTAATGACTGGTGCTGTTCATAAGATCTCTAAGGCAACTTTGTTTTTTTTTTTTAAGATGTATTACAAATAGTTAAGGAAGTGTTTCCATAAGTATGCACGCTGTGTTAAAGCCGGTATAATTAAATGTAATGGCTACCAACTGTCACTAGAGGCTGCTCTTAATACACTGTGGAGAAATAAAAATAGGGAAAAGCTTCACTGCACGTCCTCCATCTCCCATAAAGGAGATTTTTTTTTTCTTTCTTTTACAAGAGAAAAGAAAGTTCATCACCATGATACATCTGCATGGTTATCCTATTTATTTCCATTGCTRAACTATTCGTTTAACCATAAAATCATTCCAGCTATTACAACCCTGTGAGATTTGGCAACACATGGACAAACCACATTTCCCAGACCACCAATATTCATTTTTTTCTAGTGCACACAGAAAATACATCAAAATTTTTGAGTTGCATTTTAAGAAGTATTTGAGCAATAGCTCCTAATTATAGTGGGAAATTTATGTTTTACTATAACATATGTTTTTGGAGTAATACATTTCCCATAGTAAAAACTTAATGATACTTCACTAATATGTTTTCTGATGCTTGCTGTTTTCTGTCCTTAATCTTCCACATCTGATTGGTCTTTGACAGGTTGCATTCATCTCCTATGTAAGCAGTCCTAGCTAAAATAATAAAAATCCCTTCAATATTTTGCAAAGAACTCTTAAATATTTTGTGCAGAACTGTTAACATCTAAACCAGGTGTGTTTAAATAAACAAAACACAGGCTGTTTGTGTCACTAGGACATACGCGTCAACCTGCTTTGGCAACTTAACTGCAGCTCTGTTCTCCTGTCCTGCACATTGTTTCCATGTTCATTTGGACAGCCCAGAAGGTGCACCAAAAATGTCCTTTTCCTCAGTAAACCCACCCATCTGTTAGATCAGAATGCACAGTTTGTTTTGGCCAAATGAGGTGTTCTCCATTCTTTCAAAATGCAAAGATGGCCAAACATTTCTTGCCCTGCTCTATTCTCTTCTAGCCGTGCATCCGTAGACATGAGTAAGGGACATGGGGAGCGGTCTGGCCGGGGTGCAGAGCAGAGCAGAAGGCGATGTATTGGCGTGTTAGCGTAGCATCATGCTTGCATGAACAACATCCTTCGTCCGAGCCCTGACTTTTCTGACTGGGCCACTCTAGTGCCAATTAAGACATGCTGTTTGGCGGTGTACCTGATTTCCCTCTCCTGCAATCCGATCTTAGCCGTAGCTGACCTTCCCCTCGGTTGTGTTGTTTCAATGCTAATTACACGTTGTTGGCTCTGCTGGCTGTTCCGTTTTTGTAATACGTGGTGACTGACTCAATGTTCATTAAAACCAGTCCCTGCTTGCATCAGCCTTTCTCAAATTGCACAATTGTGTGCTTCTGTTTTGTGGCTAGGGAGATACCTGAGGGTGTAGTTTGCTCCGGTTCACCTCCTAGTTTGTGCTGGTTCACTTTCGTGTCTGCAGCTTGTCTTTCCTCTGTTGCAGTCTGGCCGGGGAGCTCAGCAGCCCGTATGTGAAGCCAACAGTCGTGTTATTTCGGGAGCACATTTTTGTTTGTTTGTTTTTCTCCTGAACTAGGGAGGAGGGGAGTGAGTCTGTGCAGCTTGAATGAAGCTTTGTTTTCTGCTGAGGATATGAAAAGCTGAAATCTTGTCTTGCCTGACACAGAAACCTTCCCTTTCACAGGACTGAGCCTTTTGGTTTGGAGTCCTTGAGGTGGTAAAGTAAAAGAAGGGCATTTACAAGAGCACTGGAGGAGAGGAACGCCCCTTACGTGCAGTGGTTGGAGACCTTGTGCGGGAGGTGGAAGACTTGGTGAATTATTGTTTCTGCTGGAGAGAATTTTAAACCATGTCTGCCCTTTCAGGCTATTGCTCAAACCACTGTACTATGGAATGGTGCTCCTCTACATTTCTAATTACTTAGGGCCTATTAATACAGATCTGAGCTTATTAGCAGCCTCTGTTGAAGACATCCATCTTTACTTAAAGTAATAATAAAATATAATGGTCTGGCAATCCCATGTTCTCAGGTGCTCATGTGAAGCACCAAACTAGAAAGTTACTAACTTGCTTTTGATCCTGGCTATTATTTAAGTACCAYGGGAGAATTTGGAAGACCAGGCCCAGTATATTGCCATGTGGAAGAGTTCACGTGCATTTCTCTGGAAGAGGCAGAACTGAGCCTTGATCTGCTTGTTTTCTTTGCAAGTGCTCCAGCCCAAGAAAAAGGGGGGTGATGACTTTTCATCAGTGATTTTGTAACTTCAGGTCCATAGTGTTTTCTCCAGCTGAAGTTGCTTAATGAACCTGGGTGGGCTGTAACTTCGGTTTGCTGAAAGTGACTATTTGCTAAAATAAATCAATCAAATCAGTTTTTGGCTGCCCACCAGACACCTGGAAAACCTGCTGCTTAGACTGCCACAGCAACTCTTTTGGCTCCTAAGAACTTGACCTATGGCTTAACACCTTTTTTGCCATAACGTTGTGCAACTTTTGCTCTGGCTAATAGCTACGTTGACTACGTTCCAGACAGCATCCTGTAGTTGTTTGGTTTCAGGCTCCCTCTTTGCGAAAGACATAAAAAATACCCCCGAGTTGCAGACCTGCTACAGGTATGAGCTCTGTAGCTCTGTGGTATGCATTTCCTGGTTGGAGAGGTTTCTTCGCTGACCTGCGGTATGTGAACGCATTTGACAGCAGGCAACACAGAATGGGAAGTCTGGAATGGCAGAACCTCATGATCTGTGCTTGGCCTTGCACTCCTTGGAAGAAACCATATCAGTGACCAGTCTCTTGTTCACTGCAAACAATTTAAAAAATCCAAAAGTGCTGGAAAGGCTATTTAGAGGTCACCTGGCCATTTCATCCATCTCCAAAGGAAAACTAACATTGATGGTTTAAGCTAGGATGAAGGTTGAATGGTGGATATCACATATATAACTGCAACATCTATTTCAAATTAACTTTTGATTCTTACTAAGAATAATGACCCTGTATCCCCAGCCTTCTTTTTGGAGAGTTAGGCTCCAGTCCTCTCTCATGCCTGGATCTCTTCCTTTCCCTGACTGCCTGGTTCTTGAGACCCATCCGTACACGCTGCTTCAGCATCATTAAACCACCAGCAAGCAGACATCAGCTTGACAGCAATCTCTGGACATCAGTTTGTGAAGAAGAGAGGGTTGGTATGGAAAGGTTTTCTGCAGGTGAGAGATTACTGAAACAACTAGTGAGTGATACTTAAGAACGGTGTCTCTCAGATACTATGTCATAGTCATGTTTTTCAGGATTTGCTCTTCCCTCACAGCTCTTTAGAATATATGCTGGGAAGCCAGAAACTCTCAGACTTATCTGAACCAAATACATTTCAGATGCTTTTATAAATAGATTTGTGTTTTTTTCCAAAGTGCATCTTGGAAAAGTTCAGATATCTGGGCAGCCATATGAGCCACTGTAATACCTGTGAGCTGGAGAACATTTCCTTAGTCTCATACAGCTATATCTTTCTATACCAGTTTTCCACATACAAGCATACATTCAGCTGCCATATGTGTGGATATGAACTTGGAATACCTCCAGGTCAGCTGGTTTCTGCCTAAACACTTGGGAAAGCAAACACAGCCTTGTTTGACTAACTTTCATAATTGGATACGTATAACACAAGATGAAGTTTTAATCTGGCAGTATGGTATTGCCGCTGATAGCAACGGGATGAGGTCCTATCCTTCTGACCCTGTTTAGCTAGTCTCTCCTGTGCCCATCACAAGCTAGCTTTTTCCCTTTCACCTTGAGTTCCAAAAGCTGCTGGAAGATGCCATCACCCAAAATGATGGTAGCCAAGAAATGGTACTGGTCATTGTGGGAAGACTGGAGGGATACTTCTTAATCATGTCCTATTTCAACAGTGAGACATACCATGCGTATATGGTATTTTTTTTATGTCTGTGTGCTTTGTAGTGATCTTAACTGCTGTGTTAGAAATCGACTCAATTGGGGAGTTGTAGATGCCTTGGTATTTGCATTGGTGCTATTCATTTTTTGTTCTGTGCAGTAATACAGTGTTTTCAGTTGTTTCTTTACCTGAATCATCAAGATCAAGCATTTCCATGCGCCTATCAGGTTTACAGCCTCCTGGGCCCCACGGGCTCAGGCTCTATAGGACGCACAGCTGTGGCTGATATGAGAAGGATTTGCAGAGCTAGTGTAAGGCAACACTGCAACAGTCACAAGTGGCCCCTCTTTAACTCCACCACATCGCACTTTGATTACTCAAAGCGTTTCTCTACCTCACTGCATGCGATCGCTTTTGCTGTGGTACAATAGGAATAGCAGAGCCTCAAAAAGCTATGTGGATCTAAGGGGCCAGCCGGTTCTGCACTCCCTCACTTGGCTTTATCAGTGGAAATTCCTTCCTCGCTGATCGAATGACCGAGGGAAAATTATCTCTTTTTAAAACAGTTCACATTTCTTAGCATTCAGTTTCAAATTGGCATTCTTAAGCTTATCACAGACCGTTTGTAAATGCACTAGTTCCTGACCGAAAGATTTAGCATGTACCAGATTTGTTATCCATCTAGGACAAACAGTCTGAGAGAGGCACATGCCATACAGTACATTCTCCATGAGCCATTTGAAGGTAGCAAGAGCACTGCATAATCTGGAGAACATTATTTAAAATTGACAGAACCTTTACCCTACCATAAAAGCAGCCTCCTTCTGGGGCTTTTGGATTTACTTCTGTGTTCACCTACCCACTTAAGATTGGTGTAGAAATCCAGGTAACCTTTCTTTAACATCAAAAGGATCCAAGCACAAGCCAAATGTCTCTCTGATCCAGTGTGGCTCAGGCACAAAAGCTGCACATGGTCCCTTCCTGAACAGAGCAAGAATTGAACAACAGGCAGCAGTTGCTTGGTTCACTACTTTAAATCCCCTTCTCTCCTCCATTCACTCAGGGTCACAAGCCCAGTAGCTGTTCAGGCTTGTCCTCGGCTTCTTGCTCTCTCTTTGCCTCAGTGGTATTTTTCAGTTGTTTCTCTCCGATTGACCTCTTATTTTTTCTACTACAGCAATACACAATACTACCATATGTGCCTTGTCTTGAACAGGGTATGTCTGTGTGATTTGGATGAAGGTTGCTTTTGCTATATCTTTCCAGCACTATAGAAAATCTTCATTACTTATGGTTTCCTTGATGAAAGCCTACTACTGTAGCTAACAATGTTGGCAAGTCTGCTCCCACTCAGTGGTAGCAGTGGCTACATGTAGCAAAGGATAGAAGTCTCTTAAAGTAACTACTTGTGTCATTCCCATGGTACCCATACCTCGTACTTTTCTTCCTACAGCAAATTGTGGCAGAAGCCTATGAATGGTTAGAGGATCAGTTTTTTTCTGCCAAATATCGTTAAATCTTCTCTGAAAGGGAAAACAACTGAGCTATGTGCTTGAACATCTTCATATTGCTGCTGCGTTGTTACATGGCCAGCTGTAGTTAAAAACTTTAAAACATACAGCACTAGCAGTGTACAGAAAATTTTTCTGAGCTGATCATACTCTTTTATAGTCACAGTGATACAACATGCTGATAGTCAGTATTACAGTGCAGTGCTACCAATCCAGTTCATGACCTTGAAACCAAGAGAGCTGTTGTTTGGCTTCTGGTCCCTCAATTCACTCATCAAAACTGTAAAATCGTGAAGGCGAGTTGACGTGTGCCCTACTGAGCAGGCAGCTGCCCAAGGACAGCCTGCTCCCCATGTGCTGAGCTGCTGGTAGTCTGGGTGTGGGCAGCAGCTTCACTTTTCACTGTCCTCTGTGTGTGAATCTGAGCAAGAAGAAAAACTGGAATAAATTGCCTGGCCCTTTGCCACCTCTTTACCTTAAAGAGCAGCTGGTATCTGTAGCAAGTTGTAACCACTGTTAGTCAAAATCCTGTCACGTTTTGTTTGCAGGAGGCAAATGACTGACATTTTCCTTTGACAGGCCAACTGACTTGGTCACCAGATTTGTCTGGGCTTGTCGCAGCTATTTGGGTATCTAAGGAGAGGCCCAAAACGGTACCAGCCCTGAATCTCCTGGGGGAGCAGGGTAAAGTGTTTCCATCTGGGACTATATAAGCTCCTCTGGAGCCCTCTGTGCCGTACCAAGGCCCAGAGGCAGGCAGAGCCTGTACCCCAGGATTTCTGTACATTAGAGCCATCTCCTCAACATCTCTAGCTTTCCCTTTGAATAGCGTTGCAGGATGAAGGGAAGAGAAGTGTTTTTCCATGCTTCTGTCCTCCCATCTTGCTGCAGAGTTTCCCCACAGCTGTGCCTAATCTCTCCCAGGGCTACCTGCTGTGAGATGTTCTGTGGTCCTGCTTCCAGGGCATCCAGACAGGGACCAGCTCTAGCTGGTTCCCTTCTGCTGCGCCTTTCCACTCTGGAGACCATGGAGAAGGCAAGGAGGATGGGGCTGATGCTCACGTCTGCTGCCCGTACGGTGTCCAAGGCACCCCAAGCTGCCGGCTTGGGAGGGGCAGGCAGAGCAGTCCCCGCTGCCTTCTCCAGCATCACAGTGGCAGAGGGACTTGGGACCGAGAGTAATTTCTTTGCTGCCTGTACTTCTGCAGTAGACTGAATTGCAGCAGTGGGACTCATCTGCCCCTTCTGCCTGAATTCGCCAATTTGTTTGTATTTTCTCAGAGGAGGTAATAGATTTTTTTCCCCCTCAAAAGTCACTGAAGCTATATGTACAGCATAGCTGGGCTATGTTACAGCTGCTTTTCTATATGCCAGGCAGTTTTACCACTTTATTAGAAAGAGACTGAGATTTCCAGGTAGATTTTTTAATTTTATTTTTCCCTAAGAAAAGAGTCAGTAACTACCGTATGTCTTGTTTGCAGTAATGGCTGCCACAAGTTCTTCTTTTGAAAAGATTTAGAAATAAGACAAAAATAACCAAGTCAACCTCTACCCCAAGCTACAGAATCACAACTAATAACATTGAAAAAGAAGCTGATAATATTGATCCCTTGTGTACTGGTAGTTAAACTTCAAAAATCAATGGAGAGGGAAGCTTAACTGGCCTTTCTGTAGTATAAGAATGCAAAGCTAAATCCCAAATGTAGAATTTTTACAGCTATAAATAGGGGACAATTTTCAGACAATGTTAAAATTACTGCTTAATTCTCTTTCCTTCAGGAGAAAGCTCCTATGAGGTGCATTTGAAAAGGAATCCCTGAGTGTAGTAGATACACTTCTGTGCGAACCAAGAAGTAGCTTTTCAGAGTGGTATGAGGAAGGAGTGAGACCAGCTTGATTAGCGAGGACCCCAGTTCTGCCATCACTTCTGCCTTGAGTAACTTTAAACATTTGTCCTGTTTGTTCAGGCAAATTCACCTCTCAAAATACAAAGCTATTCCTGCACACAAGTGCTGGCAGGATCTGGGATCAGCAACTACACAAACATTGCTCCGGCAGTGGTCTCCTGAGTGTTTGTAGAAAAAATATTAGGCCTTGGTTCTCTGAGGTACCTAGGTGAGAAATCCACATTGCTAAATATCTCTGAGGATCTGAGTGCCCAGAATGAGTGCCCGGTATTTTTAACAAAATAAGACTTTAAGGGCCTGGCTGTGCTTCTAGCCATGTTCGTATTTCCTCCTTGTTTGCTTTTAGCCATTCAATGTTGTTCTTCACCTGCTCAATTGACTGACTCCTGGGTAATTCTCCTGCCCCAGCATTAGGATATTTCTCAAAGAAATTTTCCATCTGGAAAAGAGAGAGAAAAAGAATTGACATGAAGCAAACAACACTGCAATTGGGCAAGTGGCTTTTTACAGGGACCTGGTCAAGGGCAGTTTTGGCTGGGAGAGATATTTAAGCTCAGGCTAGTAGCACTGGGGTAGTTTTACAGTAACTCATACTGCTTTACACATTTAGAGGATAAAAAGTCAAGTTTCCTGGACAGTAGATTGTTAAATATACTGACTTAAAACAAAGAGAAGTGCTGTCACCATACCTGCCAAAGCTGGAGCTCAGTGTTGAAGGTTTGGGTAATAGTTACTATTCGACCAAGGTTTCTGTCATTGATAGAGAATCTAGAAACACAATTTAATAAATGATGTTTGATGCAAAACCATTAAAAAAGAAAAGGCACAAGTAATTATCTGAAGCTTAAACTTCTAACTGTGCTACAATAAAACATGCACTCAGATTTCAACATTTTTGGAAATACTTGAAAAATAGTACTCTTATACAGTATCTGTGCTGTTCTCAAATATGTTTACTAATGGAGTGATCTCTTCTGGGGAATTTTTTTTTTTTTTTAATGAATGACTTATTGTCTCATGCTGGAAATTAGGTGTATTGCTGCTTAGCAATACAAATGCTGTCCAGTTCACAGCTCTAGGCTTGCAGGTGTACTTTGCTTCTGTGCCCTCACCAAGTGCTTAGAAAGGAGAAGGAAGGAGAGAGAAGTCACTCAAATAGGGAGGAGCAAAGCTAAAAGGTTTGCTATTACTTCCACTGCTCGTCTGCATGTCTGCTGCTTGCTGTTACCACTAGACAGAATTAAAAAAAAATCTATACACTGTCTTCTTGTTATGAAATCAATAGAAGGAGTGGAGACATGACTGACTAATTTCCATGCAATAACCGGATTTCTATGGCCTTGGTAGAACTTTCTATACTTTTTAATCACCATTTATCAGTAGTGATCATTTAGGGAAAGAATGGTTTTCAAGTTAGCAGCAAAGTACTTTTTCACAGCAGATGGATATAATTGCATTGAATACGCTTTCAGTTTTCATTACGCAAAGGCCAGTGATTATCGCTGTATAGTGAAAATACAGAAAAGTATGGCATATAGCAAGATATACAGATGGATGTAGACCTAAAGTTTCCAATGAGTTCATTAGCGTACCTGTCAACTAAGTACTGCCAGTTAAGTCGTATCCAATCCCAGGCCATTGTTTTCCCATAGGTGTTATATGAGACGTATCTCAGGACTGTGAACACATCTTGGCTTTTGATGAGGCTGGTGTTGTAAATATATTTCAGATACCTAAGGGAAATGCCATAAGAATCAATGAGAGCCTTTCATGAAAGACCATGGAAAGCAAATAATAAGTTAACACTTTTGGTGTAGACTTAACTGATGATGATGAGAAATAATGCAGTCCTAATATCTGTACTTCTCAAGTATTTGCCACCACAGTCTACAGCCCATTTCCAAGCAGAAATATTATTTTTGTCTACAGCATTTTAAAGGTGAAGTACACTGATCTAAAACATAAGTATCTGTTGATAACTGTGCCAAGAGGTAATTGTATTGAAAGAAATCTAAGCAGTTAGGCATCTCTTTAGAAAGTAAGTAGGGTTCATGTCTCTAAGCTACTTGAAAATAACCCAAACCCATTATTATTCCTGTATTTTAATCAAGTAGTGAAAGCAAGATTGGATCAGTCAGTAGGCCAGCCTGTTTGGGTAGTCAAGCGCCAAAGAAGTAGTAGTCCAAGCTATAAAGGTCTTACAGGGACCATGAGTACCCACGCAGGTGGCTTGCTCACACTGAAATCTGTGCTGTTTGTTCTGAAACTCTTAACCACATAAAATTAAAATTCATTTGGGCACAGCATGCCTGCAAGTGCTGCAGTTATACTTCCAGTTACAGCAAAAATGGTTTTGACTGACAGAGTGGAGGGATCCCTCAGCACACACGTTTGCAGGGAGATGAGTAGCGTGGTCATGGCTTCACAGCAGCAGCTGCAGAAAAACACCTTAAGCTGTTTAGTGCTGAGATTAAGGATTGTCTTCTTTTCTCCTATATGTAAAGGACAATTTTCTCAATCTGTTTGCTCTTTTCCCCTTCCTTGTTATTTTAATAGTAAATTAAGAGACAAGTTCTCTCTGCTTTTGGGGGGGGGTGTTTATTTTCTGCAAAAATAGGCTGATCTAGCTAATTAATTCATGTCTTAATCATGTCAGCAATTAGTTATTGAATGGCTTTAGATTATGGCTGTTGTGGTCACAAGAATTTAGGAATACAGCTGCCTCCTACCACTATTTTAATTACTCTCTTATATTTACTCTTCCTGAACCTCCTATACTTCCTTGTTTCATCTTGTTTAAACTTGGAACTCTTCCAGGCAGAGACTGCTCCATCTTACAATATTTAGATAGGGCTCCAACAAAGTGGTGAATGCCCCTGGTGAAGATGTTTGCCTGCATCTCTGCTACATGATACAACTACATGCAAAGTTATCAGATAAGCTTAAAGGAGCTGGTGTGTCTATGCAGAGTGGCAGCCTGGGGAGATGCTTGCCCAGTCTGACAGCTGGACCAGTCTGGGGCAGTATCCAGACTCCCCATCACTGCCATGGCGGCATGAATACGTCATTTCTGGTTCCAGCTGAAGTATCTCTGCACAGCACTTCAAGGAGCATTGTGACTTTACATGGATGCCTTGATAGGACTGTTAGTAACAATTGCTCAAGGCTGTTTGCCTAATTTTCACTACTTAGAAGGTAGACATCTAGTCTAAGCAAACTCCCTCTGTAGCCAATGGAGGGTGACTGGCAACACCCAAAAGCAATTCTTCCCATTGATTTTAAGTCCCTTTCCTGGACTGGGATTAACAGTGCTCTGGAGGTCCTGCCTCCCTTCACTGATTACAGAGGAAACATAGAAGACTCATTTTCTCCTGATGCTTAACTATTAGGCAGCTAAAATTATACAAGGTGAAGGCACTGTTGGGAGAGCTGAAGGCTGTTGACTGTGTGCAGAAACTAACATGTGTTCAATATCTTTCCACTAAAGGAGCAAGGCTTTTTTTCTACTATAGTACAATCTTAGAGGGGGGTGTTAGATAACTGGTCTTGAAAATGTGTTGCATTCCTCATGCTGTAATCTGACAAAAATGACAGCACAGGAGAGAGGAGAGGGGAATGAGCAAACGGTGACCAGTTGCTTCTGTAGGGAAAGAAAAATCTTTATGTGTTTAAATCACCTGTCCAAAAGGGTGATGTTCTTCACTGATGCCAGGCCATACAGCAGCTTTTCTTTTTCTTGTGCTAATGAAGTTTCTTGGTATTTCTTGAACATGTAGTTCCATGATGACTCATTGCCTGAGTTCTGCATTCCATAGCGATATACCAGGAGTCGGAGATTTGCAGGAATACTAAAATAAAGAAACAGTACTTGAATATTCTTCCTCTGTTCCTGCCTGAGATCTGTGACCAAGTCACATTGCTGTGTTCTTTACCAGCCACGAAAGCCGTGAGCACTCACATTTTTCCATGTAGCCATTGCTCAAATAGTTGAGAAGCGTTGTTCAAAGATTCTGTGTCATCCATACTGCAGGCAAATTCTAGAACAGACGCACGAAGAAGCCTTTAAAAGAGAGGGAGAGAGAGATATTTTCCTACTGCTTAGCGTTCTTTGAACACATCAATAATATGAGAAGGAAAAAAAAAAGATTGTTCAACCTCTCCAAATGGCCTCCAAAATCATTCCAGTGCAGTTGATCCACAATGGGTTTTACCAGGTAGCGAAAATATTCCTGAGGTAGAAAAAGGGGGTTGGTTACTTGTGTAGATATCTTTAAATAATAAGAATATATTTGTGTTCATAGTTTATTCTACTTCATTTTTCCCAGAATTAGCATCTCTTAAACAAAAAGTAACATGAACAGGCACACGCACAATCTTTCCAGATCACCACAGCTTGCCAAGTCTGAAAGCTTGCAATACTGATGTGCAGATAGGACAAAGGCAACCTGCTTCTCTCCAGCCTTGTCTGTGCTCCCAAATGAAGGTTGGGGTACAGTAAGGACACACTGCCACAACTGTTTTCCAGAGATAATGCTGAGTTCAGGACATACTTATTTTAGTGACCATTAAATCATGTTCAGCGTGTTAGGTCAACTAACAAACCTGCTCACTGCCACATTGAGATATAGCCATCCTTTGTGCTGAGGACAGGTGTCAGAGATTTTGCTGCCCTATACCTAGTTCTTTATTGGATGCAGGACAGCCTTGACTAACAAATGTCTGTACTGTGACTTATGGTGATGGATTATAAGAATAATTAGGCATAATTTCTTTCCTCCAAGTGCATAGTCCTGAACTGGGAATCCAGGTAATTCAGAGATCAGTACTAAGCAGTTTTCAGCACTTTTTTAAAGAGTACAGTGACAAGAAGTAAATAATGATAGCTCAGCAACATTGAAAATCACTTGAACTTCAATATTATTGCTGTTACAGATCCTGAACTGTCAGATCCAGTGGTCCCATGCAGGAATGTTTTTTTGCTTCATCACCTGAAACCGGGGATAGAGATTTGTATCATCTTCAAGCATGTTTGCGAGGTAAGTTACAGATGATATAACTCTATGCCAAGGTAAATAGCCTGTTTCATTTGTTAGGTATTTTGTGAGCTCCAGGGGAACAGAGTAATTCACAAGTCCAGGTCTGTGGAAGGAGAAAACATAACTTCTGTTATTTTAATGAATTTGAAGAACTTGCTTCTTTAAAGATATTAGAACACTATTTACTTTAGAAGGTCTGAAATAATAAATTTTGGGAGGGGGAAAATAGTCTGGAATGTAATCTGGGAGGTGTTTTCCAAAGAGACCTTTGAGGATCTCTATCCATCAACGCCTAACCGCAGGAGCTCTCACTGCTGTGAGGAGGCTGCTCACATTGTGCAGCAGCCCAGTGTGCCCAGAAGTGGGTAGCCCTCCACTGACTATATTAACTCCTGTCACACAAAAAGGAATTGCTAGCTCTGGAGGCATCCTGAAAGGCTGAGGGGCTGTCACAGAAGGTCGCCTAAAGTTTATCTGTGTCAGCAGGGCTGGGTACAAGAGCTAGAAGTTTCCAAGCAAGTTTCTAAACAAGATAGCTGAGGTGGTAACTTCCTAATGCTATGCTACGCATTGTAGGCATGCCTCTGATTTTCTGGACACCTAATTTCTTCTGGAGTGCTTCTATTATTGTTACTTACATGGCAAAAACATCCCTTTCTAAGACCTGTGCAATTAAAGCCCTCTTTTTTTCTGCCACTGAACTGAAGGGGAGCATTTCTCTTGACTGCATTGGTACTGCACGTTGCCAATGCATACTTGAATTTGCCCCTTTTGGAGAACAACATAAGCCAATAAATAAGACTTGTAACAAATTCAGAAGTTTTCTTTCAACCACCTGAGTTGAGTTAATTCTAATTAATAGGCAATGGAAAGCGAAAAACTTGTGTTGAAATCTCTGCAGGGAATTAGTTTACCTTGCTAAAGAAAAGGCATCATCCAAAATCCCTGCACGGTCAGCAGCTGAAAAATCCTGTGTGAAAAGAGGAAAAGAGAGATGAAGAATATATAGATTATTTGCAGAGATAACAGCCTCTACAGACCTCTATAAGAGACCCACCAGACAGGCTAATGTTATGACACTCACTTTGTGGTTGCTGACCAGAAGAGTGCTTAACCTGGCCCAGTTTTGACTATCATAATTCACCCGATAGAATCCAATGTGGTCTGGATTAATGTTCACAAAAGTATTAGGAGGTGATGCTATTGTGATTCCTGCAAAACAAACAAACAGTGATCAGTTTGTGCATCTTATATGACACAGAACTCACTGGAGATTCCTTGACTCCAAAGGTAGTATTTGGTTTTAATGAATATCAAAATAAGATCCAAACCTTCATTTTATTTATTTATTTTTAAATGGCTGTGAGTAAACATTAGTTATTATAGACTTTAACGAATGCCAGCACTTGTCTTAGAATAGTGAATTGTGATAATTACTTGGGCCAGCTAGTTTGTTAAATTTAAAATGGAGATCATTGGGATTAGGGTGAGGATGGTGAAAATTAGTGTCATTGTAAAAAGTAAAAAATTGAAAAGAAACAGCTCTTGCAAATATCTCTTTTAAAAGGTTTTTCACCTTCATGATTACTATTAGTTTTAAAGTTCTCATATTTTATCCTCCGTTCGTTTCATTTTTCAGTTTATTTCAACTAACTTTTTAAGGGTTTTCTTCCCTGTACTCTTCTCTGATTCAATTTTTGTAGCTATAGATAAAGGAATTACAAAATAGGCTGAGACTTTAGTCAAGCATTCATATTTAAGGAATTTCCCATTTAAAATTAATCCTTGAAAAATGTTTCTTTCTCAGAAGCTTGGCCTGGTCCAGTTGATGCTGCTAGTTATGAAAGCTTTTCTATTGCCCATTGAAAGCAGTGGTCTTCAATCTGCGGTTTGAGGGTGGCTGCAGTTAAAAGCACTTTTCTGTTTGGATGACCCATACAAGGTATTTAAAAAGGCATTTTTTCCCTACAGTTGCTGTTTGCCCTACTAGCCAAGATCTTTACAGATGTAGAAGTAAGCACCTAATCATGCCTTTGCAGGCTTTGTCAAGTTAATAGCCACTTGCTGCCCACCATAATGTCATGTGGAATTAGAGAAGGAAAATTTCTTTGTGTTAATCTCTGACTTGTATCATGACATAAGACTTTTTTGTTTGCTTTTGCATGGATACTAAAAGCAACCAGGTAAAAAAAAAAAAGGCAGAACAAAAGACAAACTACCTTTTAAATAGGTAACATTCAAACAAGTACAAGAAGAGAAGAGCTGATTGTGATATTTCTGAAATTCCAACATGATGAAATTTAAACTCAAAAAGTCAGTAATTTTTTTCTTTTTTTCCCATTTTTTCCCCATTTTTGGCCACTAGAGTTGTAGAATGAGAAATTCAGATTTGACTGCATAATAAAACAATCATCAAAAATACCCATGTAGGTATTTCCTCATTCCTGAAATCAGCATTAGAAAACGTGTTTAATCATTTGTAGCTCTTTTTCTTTAACTGAACTCAGATTGCCAATTTACCATGCCACAGATGCGTTCATCAGCCTCCCACCTCACCTCTTTTCTTAGACTCAACAAAGGGCATATCTAAGTCCCATTGATTTTAGTACATCATAATTAACAGTATGCTTAGATGCTTCCTTGAATAGGACTGGATTTAAACACATGCTTAAGCACTTTACTGAATTGGCCCAAAATTGACATAATGTGTGTATAGGGGAAATTGCAGAAATGACTACTAACTTCAGCACAACCAAGCTGTGTGCTGGTTCCCAGATCTGAAAACTGAAAAGCATGGAAGTTAATTCTGTATTTTATTTCTTGTTAAGGACATTGAAAAGCTTTATCCATTCATTATTCTTAAAAAAGAAGGGGAAGTTTACCTGCAGAATCTGATGCGTTGTAGAAAATTTGATTTGTTGAACTCCCAAGTTTCCATTTCACTGGTATATTCCATTTGTAACTGAAATTATTTAAAGGGAAAGAGAATGAAATGACATTAGAAACCAAATGCTAAAAATAAAACTCCCAACATATCTTTTTATTTGGTTTAATGGTTACATCTTGTTTTATGAAGCCAACTGTGTTCTTATGTACATATACATTTACCAAACATCCCTTGTCACAAAACAGCGTTTTACCAATAGCTGTTGTTTATGTTGTAAAGATGTTTCTGTGCTATGATACTCTATTCAGGCAACAAAATATCAGATATTGGTGTGGTATGATTGGGGCAGTTATATTCCCTGAAAAGCAAAATAAAAAGCATGAAGTGTCTGAGCATGTTCATGCTCTAGAGATGGGGAATAGCAGTAGCTTGTCTTAATACTTTGTATTTATCAATAGTTCTCAAAATGCATTGGGTGGATTGAGCAATGGAGGGGAGTAAGGTTTTGTCCAGTGTCCGATGTTGACGTATTAGTCAAGTTAATATGGTACTGTGTTAATTACATGCCTAAAGTTAAGTCTGAAAGCTGCACAATTTGCCCGGTTCTTTTTTTCTTTTTTTTTTTGAAAATCAATGGAACTGCTAGGGCTATGTCCTTCTGAATGCAATCTTCACCTCTTGGTGACTCCAAATGCTGGAGAGGGTAATAATTACCCATTATCAGAGAGAGATCACATGAATGAATTTCCATTGTGCTATGCTGTGTAGCTTATTTCCACAGCTCTGGAACATGCAGCCCTGCTAAGCAGTATCTTCATGTCATGTCAGATAATAATCTAGCAGGGTACAAAGCAATTAATTTAGTAGAAGATGATTATAGGTGGCTGGTTGGTGTCAGTATTAATGTTGATGTGTCTAGGGCTTTGTGCAGACACCAGTTAATCTTTGCAACACTGACTTGAAATAAGTAGTTAAAAGTATTATGAAAACTTTTTTACAGATGGGAAAACTGAAAGAGCTTAAGCAACCACTGCGATACAGTCAGTAGGACCTTTTGCCTTTTCCAGCCTATTTTCCTTCTCCAAGACAACCCTAATTTCTCTATTATAAAGCACTGGGAGCCAAATGTGACCTTACCTCTTGCTCTTCAATTCCTTGAATACCTTCAGTGGGTAGGTGCAGGCTTCTCAGTCCGGGGCATGCCCAGGACAAAGCTGAGACATTTGAGCTGGAAGGGAGCCACGGCACAGCCTGACCAAGACTGTGGCCAGGCAGTCAGGGAAGTAGGATGGCAGAGCATGCCGTGAGCATACCTGCACAGCCACCTGCATAGGGCTGCTAAAGTTATTAAGCCTTTTGAGCAGTCAACTGCTGTTCTATGTTAACATATTACAGTCCATCCCAGGGAGATTTTTCTTCCATCTTAAACCCCCTGGTGACCAGCACCACAGGAAAACCTGAGTCGTCTTTACAACCCTGGATTAAGTGAATGGTCATTAACTTCCAGAAAATAGCAAAATGAAGGCTATGGTATCTCCTGCTGCCTCCAGGAAGAAAGATCAGCTATTGTTTTGTATCATCTTCTAAACAAAAATATCTTAAAAGATTTATATACTTCTAGATTTTACTAGTTCTCTTATGGAGCTTACTGCCATGGAATTTAGAGAGGTTATTGTTTGGCCAGAAGCCCCAGTATTGTGTTTCCCCAAGAGAAAGCCCATAAAAGATTTTTTTTTTTTTTTAAAACCCTGGTTTTGTAAATGCATTTGATAAGGGGAATTTTATTTAGTTTTCTTTATATGTTCCTGAGATTACATATATAAATACTTTTCCTGAGCATAAGATACAATAGCTGTGTCCTGTTAACCGTGCATATTGAGGACGTGTTCCTGACATGCTATGCTGTAGCTACATATTTGCCCAGCAGCACTGTTTTAAGAGCACAAGTTTTTGAACTTCCATTTCTTTTGAGTGCCAGCATGCAGGAGAGGACTCTTTCAAGCCAAACAAGCTTGAAACAAGCAGGCAGCTCAGGAGACTATCCCTGCAGGGTTCAGAGAATAAAGCATACACAAGGCCTGGAGTTTTCGCTGCTTAAATCAAAACCGCGCACCCAGACATGAAATAGGCCAGTCCCATCTAGGGTAGGATCTCTTCAGGAGCTTCCTCATCCCCATCTGTGAGGGTGGAAGGAGGAGGTATTGATTTTCAGTGGATTGACTTTTAGGCAAGGGAGTAAGTCTGTCCCAGGATAGATAATATCAGCATTATAATATATATTACTGCATTTTATTTTTAAGTCATTTATAAAAACTACATAGTCAGAAACAAATTCCCCTCTCACTTTGGGAATAGCAGGGGCAGTGCACAGCTCATCTTCTTGATGGGTTAAGGTAGGAACAGTGCTGGGATTTCTACTCAAGAAATGACAAATGGCAATGTACTGTAAGTTTTGAAGTCAAGCAAAAGTAGGTTTTCTGAGTCTGCTACCTCAGAGCATAGCGCAATAAGTCAAAATTTTTAACACAAAGAAGTATTTTTGCTTGAATAGTCTGTAACACCAGCCTTCAGATGGCACAGCGCTGTAGTTTGCAGCTAGAGTTGCTTCAAAAGCTGCAAACTTTTCTGCTTATGTTGGGAGAAATACAACATTGCAAATACACAGGTAATTATCTCATCCCAACTCTTTTGATACCTATCCAAAGCTGCCAATACCATGGACCTTCTCATTGCTCAAGTTTTTTCCTTTTAATCAGAATGAAATAAAGTGGCCACAACTGTTTCTTCATTTTCTCCTTGTTCTTGCTTTTTGTATTTAAATAACTAGTAGAAGCTAATGGAAAATTGCATTTGGGTAGATTTAGTTTTGGTTCATACAGGCAAGTTTTACTGGTTTAGTTGATTGGGCTAGTTCAAGGAATGAAACCTTCCTAATATGAGTTTATTTGAATCTCTTTCACTGAAATGTTAGCAAAGTTGTATTGCCTCAAAATTTGGGGCTGGCTAAGAATATACACAACGCCAGCTCTGAACAGTTATTCAGCTGGTTAATGCCATGGTGCAGCCGAGCCATTTTTCTGTGCAGGTCCACCAACCCACAGGTAGGGTTCATGTCCCCTCAGGTTAGTCATCTGTTAATTAACAAATATGCTTCTATACAGTATCCCACCTGTCTTGAATAGGGTAGATGAATGTCTGCAGCTGGCTGTCTGGCCACGTAAAGGCCCAAGACGGCTAACTTTGACTAGATAACTATCTTTTAGATAGGTAAAATTAAGCAATACCATCCTGAGTTAAATAGGAAAAAAATAGCTCTTGATGAGGATTAATAACATTTATACATGACTAGCTATTTCACAGTAACTCATGTTTTTAAGACATGTAGAGAAGACCCTGTATTTTATGTGAAGACCCTGTGATGTATTATAGATCCTATACCATATAGGAAAAGGAATAAACTAYCATGGTATAAAATACCTGGATCATGGTATCTGATTTCTGGACAGAGACAATTTTGTGTCAGTTTTCCTTAGTCTGGCAGACTATAATTTGCAGTGGTTTAACAGCCGACTTGCAATCATCTGAGCTGTCTGTGTGTGGAAGTAAGATTTTCTGGGAGACCCTGTCCAATTTTACTCTGCTGTGTTTGAGAAAGAAACCCTAAGACAAAGGGCTGATGCTGTCCTAAATTTGAAATATTTGTATCTAACTTCCTGCTGGTTTCTTTTTAAAAACAAAAACTGAGAGTAAGTTTAGCAAGAATGGGTATAACACTGCCTATGTGTATGTCAGTTGAAGAAAGCATCTGTACAGTATTTCTACCTGTTTTGGATAGACATTTACAGCAGGAACTTACCCAAGGTCAGAAGGAGGATGAGAAGCATTTGCATTGGGATCCAAGAGAAAACGTTTCTGTGTGAATACTGAATTACTTCCCATCTCCAAAACAGGGTAGCCCATCTGCCTAGTCCATGTGTCCATGACTTCCTTCACAGATTTATTACTTGCCTATGAATGATGGGAGAAGGTTGCAGTGAAAAAGCAAATTCAGTCCGAAGAGGAAAAAAAAATAAATATCTCTGATATTGAGAGGAAGAAGAGCAGAAAGGGGCACAGGAAAGAGCAGGTTCAGTACAAAAAATACTCCATTAATTCCTTTTATGGTGCCTGTCATTGAAAGAAGGAATGAGCTGGAAACTTGAACACGGACAGAGGAAATGAGAAGTATGTGGGCAGGAGACTGGCCAGGAACATGGACAAGAAATACTGAAGAACCTTTAAGGCCCCTTGCGTGCTCTAAGATCTCTCCATTTTTTCTGAAGAAATAACCAAACAGGACAGAAAGGACATAAAGAGACTTTTCAAAGCCAGAAGTGTCCTTGCAACATGCCCTGTTTTAAGTGTGAAGGAGAAGCCAGTATTAACCACCAGCAGCTGCACTAATGTAAAATTTGATCAGTTCTGTGGACCATGAACTTCTGTCCTAGAGACTGGAGCTGGAGAAAGCTGCCACTGCCTCCCCAGGATACCACCTGTGAGAGAAGGGAGCTAGGGTCACTGCTTCCTTCTTCAGACGAGGTAGATAACGGGAAGATGCAGAGCACCAGAGAGAGAGCAGGAAGAAGTCCCGCTGAGCAGGGAGAAGTCTGGGACCAAGGAGAAGATGGGAACTTGAAAGGAGACACAAAAGTGCACCTTGGGCTGTATGAGTGTCCACAGTGGTGGAAGGAAAGGAAGTATCATCAGGGGAAGAAGCTGGTAGTATGCAGGTGGGCTTTCAGGGGTAATGAGATAGATGGAAAGAAACAGCCCAGCCTCAAGGAAAAGGAAAAATCAGAAAATGGTGGCACAAAGAATGACCCAGCTGGGACTCAGAAGCTAGAGATGGAGATAAGCACCAAAATTACTTGGGAATGGATACTGTTGAGAGCTTTCAAACAGCTGAATCTGGTTAGAGATAAGGGAGAGTATGGGGTGCATATGTGTGGTGGATGAGGGGTGTTTTCACCCATGAAATGAGTTTGAGTTGTGGGGAAAATGTTTCAGTAGCAGGCTGTTTGTTAGCAAGGCCTCCTTTCCTGTTTCTTATTCCACTCCCACAGTCTTATGTCAAAAAATGAGGAAATAATATGTATTTGCTAGAAATAAGTTGTGTTGGAATATACTGGGAGGCTGCCTAGCTTGTGATCTCTCATTGACAGAAGAGCTACAGAATATAAAAAGTTTGGGAAACTGAAATCAGTGGGTGAGATATGAAACATTTATTAGCAAGGGTTTGGGTTGCTGCAAAACATACCGCTTCCAGAGCTTCCCAAAATTGTTGTGTCTTGGCATTCTGGAAATGGTGTTTCTTCAAATATGCCTAGAGAGAGGTAGAAGACTGTGAAAATACTACCAGGTCTTTCTTCTTTGCCTATGAAAACAATACACATATTCAGTTGTACAGAGATACAGAGAGTACAGAGAGTACAGATCAGTTGTACAGAGTATCTATCCGTGGGTGGTAGTATTGTGAGTAGGAGGTTAGGTGGATCAATATTCAGCTGAAGTTCCTTTGCTTTCCAATGCATCCCGTAACGCTAAAAGTCAGCATTTTCCAGTGCGACTTGTTCGTACAAAATAAATTTGTAGTTGAAAAGTTCTTTGTATTTTGTTTGAATGGACACCAGCATACCCTGTTGCAAATTTCTGTCTAACGTAAGGGGTTGTTTAGGAGGAGGAAGCTATTTCAGATTTCACTAGCTGTGGACTCAGAGTGGAAGCAGGAAAGTCTAGTCACCTCTAAGTTGTGATCAAAATGACTATTACAAGGAATAATGGTATTCAGCTAAGTGTTTGCACCTCCTAAATGCTATTCCTGTCCTGTGTCTTACATGGCTGCTTAACGAGTGCTTTCCTACCCTGTTATCTGGATCCTGGTGATGTTTAGTCAGTAGATGGTGCTGTTTGTTTCACTGTTAGCCACAGCTACCTACTTTAATGTTCTTGAAAGCTCTGAGTAGAGAGGAAGTATTAGTCTCTTGTGGACAAGGTGGCTGTATTTTCCCATCTTGTGGAACTGTCCTGATTGAATATATGAAAGGAAAAATAAAGGAAAATACAACTGTCTTGTAGCAGCCCATAAATGGGCTCCAGGAGGGAGGGAGGTAAGAACAAATGTGGTAAACCTGCGCTGTAACTCTTCAGAGCCAACAGATGTCGGTTCAGAGGAAAGGGCAGATAACCTTCCTCTTTCTGGGAGTGCTCCTTTCTCCCATTTTTTCTTTCCATAATTTTGTAGCATCACGTTTTTTCCCCCATGAGAAAGGACTATGAACAGTGCAATATGTCGCTTTTATACTCCCTATTTCCTCGTCTCTCTAGGGCTGGGTGCCCCTGCATCAGGGCATGGATGAGCTTATGCCTGTAAGAGTCTCCCTGCATAGCAGCCTTGGGGGGGCTGGAAGATCGTGGCTGTATGAAGCTGCAGACATAATTTACAGCTGAACGAGGGGATCCTAGCTGACAACAGGATAACAGTGGGGTGGACGAGGTTTCTCCACTAAAATCTGTCATGAATTTAGGTCCTCACTGGCAGGCTATCAAATCTTAATGCAGTTCACATTCCTGCTTCTGTGGGAGTGTGGAACTTCTTCCCCTTGACGTTGTCCACTCAGTACTGAAATGCATTAAATACTTTTGCTACTAATACCAGGATATCTGATATTCACTTTTTGAATAATGGCTTTGCTACTGTCATGGGAGGATGGGCTGCATTTCTGGTGTGTTTTGGTGCCACCCTTACCTGACAGCCTTTCTGGAAGAGGTCTGGTGTAATCCAGTCTCGAAGCATTCTGAGGATCGATGCACCCTGAGGACAAAGGGAAGGGGGAGAAGGTCATTCCATGCTGCTCTAACACTGGATTTCTGTTACTCTAAAAAGCAACATGTGACTGAATATTTTATAAGGCAAAAATAGAAACCATCCATCTGACTATGGAAGTGGTTTTTCTAATTCCTTCGTGGCATGGCATGCCTGCCTGCCAGAGCTTAATTCTGGATGTAAGAGTTGGTCTTTAGCTGTGATCAGATGCCCATTTCCAAGTTCAGCTGTGCCAGCAGAACGGCTCCTGAGCCCTGCTGCTGGCGGTTACTGTCCTGCTGCTCTACCAGTTTGTGTGAGCAGGGCTCCCTCCTTCACTTTGAACAGGACAGGGGTGAGGGCAGCTGGGGAACTAGCCCTGTCCAGCAGCACAGCCTGATAGAGGAAGTGACTTCTGCTGACTTCTGCTCAACAGGTAGGGAACTCCAAAAATGCTGCAAGTCTGGGGCTTTACATGTTGGGGATGCCATCTCAAGATTCAGAATGAACTTTGCTGAGGACTGGTGTAAGAGCTTTGGCCTCTGAAGCAGGGTAGAATTGGGATCAGAGAAGTTACTTGGGTGTCACAGAAAAAAAACAATTAGGACCTTGAAAGAAGGAAGAAACAAAGGGAAGACAGGAGAGAGAAGTAGAAGAGTCATGTGGAACAAAGAACAGAGTGGGCACAAAATAATGAAAAACAAAAGCAGTGCAAACCCAATCTAAAAAGCAAAATACGATTTTAGGATTAGCATGTTTTCATTTTCCAAACTAAATCAAAGGGCAGCTGAGAGCCTAATGCTATGAATGGTTTAAAAATCCAGTTGTCCCATGAAAACAAGAATGTTATCTGAATTTTCAGTAAATCCTGTCTCCCCTATTTATGTGTCTGAGAATAACAACTTGACTGCACAAGTCACGGCAGAGGGACTGTTTGAACAGATATGCCTCAAACCGCTTTCCAGACTATTGTTGCAGAGTCAAGGTGGTCAGCAGATGACTCTTTTCTGAGACAGTAATTTAATGTATTTGCCATGAAATATGTTCAAAAATGATTCAGTAAAATTTAGAACAGATATCCATTAGTGATAATCATAAGGCTGCTTATGATTAATGGTGATTATACGGTCACGTGTATGCACTAGGGTACCTCAGTTCCTCAACTTTCTCTATCAGCCACTTCTTATCTGATACCACCTCTTATAGACCATCCCCTCTGATTTATATTAAAAGACAGAGTAGAAATATGCACTTGTGCATGCATTTGGGAACAGCAGAGATTTCTTTTGCTTTAAATTGCAGTGTATAGTTAGCCCCTTGCATCTTCTACTATTGCTTTTCAGTCTCTTCCCCCTACTCTTGTCATGCCTCTGTAGTCCATGATGGAATGCGTTTGAGAAAAACTCATCCTAACAAAATCACTGGTTTATAGGAACTCCAGTGTTTTAATAACTTTCTTTTGTTTCAACTATTTGGGGAGGTTCAGGAAAGTGACCTTGATTTGAATAGCTGACCTTGTCTGATGGGGATGTGGGGGGGGGTCTTTTATCAACACCCACATAACTCCTCCTAGAGAGTTGTAGTAATTGCCAAGTATATGACAAGATTGTATGTGGCAGAAATGCGGAAATGTGGAACGTTTAATCCTAAACTTCTTTAGCTAGGAGGTTCCAAAAATGTGGGGGTCCAAGAGCAAATTTCTGGCAGAACTTATTTAAGTATCTGTTTTCTGAAAAGGTAATCAATGTTTGAACTCCAGAGACAAAAAATCTCATTGTTGCTTTAATAGAATCTTTCAAACTAAGAGAGAGGATTAAACTGGAAAAGAGAGGTGAGATGCGATTACTTTTTAAGAGCAGATTAGAAAAATTACATACATTAATAGTGTAGTCACCAGCTCTACTCTAGTACAGCTTTCCTAGGCGCATAATGACCATACAGCAGTTAGAGGTTCCCTTACAGAATACACTGCAATGACTCCACAGACCCTTAGGCAATTCGTTAGAGTTTTAGGATTGTATAAGCCCTGTAACTGCTCTGGTAAAACTAACAGAGAGCATTCCAAATTACACTTTATTTGTTTAGTGATGAATATTATCATGAGGAGCTTGTTTTTATAAGAAAAATGCAAAAGAGAAGCCAAAATAAAGCCAAAAAGAAACAACTTAATTTTGTCATGTATTTATATATAAATACCAACAGTAATTTGAGCTAAATCTACGCGAAGACTTTCTCATTCAAGCCAAATTATATCCCTAGCCAAATTATATCCCAAGCAGACTGTTCCCAAACAATGCATGAGTCCGCAAGTGTTTTTGCTTAAAAAAAAATGAGTTCATGTAGCAATTATCTAGGCACAAAGAGATGAGTAAAAGCTAGGACTTTTTTTCTCCATTGTTTTTTCAGACCATGCAAAAGTATGTCTCTTGCTTAGCTCACCACTAAAATACATTTTGGTCCAGAGTACTTGATTTAGCTCTGTATGTTTCTTGACTTTTCTTAGTTTGATTTAAGAACAGTGTTACACATTGCAGGTTTTCGCATGGTTTATGATTTGACTGTGAGGCATTTAAGATGCAATAAATACTGGTTGTATTGTTGGATAGAGGATTTAACAATTGAAAACAGAAAACTGATGGAAATGGATGGATCAAGTCTAGCTAATAAAAGTAATATCTACGGCTACAGACTCTAGCACAGCTAAAGCTAAAGTCAATGCAATACATACTTTATGTTTAGCTGATAACGGGAGCTTGGAGGGAAAGTAACAAGCAGGGTTTAATAATGGTGGATTTTGTGCATTCAGTGGAAACTTGTTATGGCATCAGATAGGAAACACTGACAGAGTCATACAAGAAGCTGTCAACACAAACATGGTGTGTCAGGGTCAGAAGCAACATGTGAGATGGCTGGTTGAGGAGAGAGTGAGCAGAATCCCAGCTCCTTCCTCACCTTGGTGGCATATGTGGTGGTGAGAGGGAAGAGGGACAGGGGTGTTTCCTCCTGTGCTTCTTCAGACTTGTCTCTTAATGCACTGAAAAAAATAACTAGAAGTAACAGTGTTGTCAGGGCGCTTGAGTCAAGGGACTCCCTGGTTAGATACCCACTTTGTTCTGTGTCTAAGGGTTGTCTAAGAACAAAATGGCTTTGGCTATATCTGATATGGAGGGAGACGAGCCGGGTTCAGCCTCCTAGCCTGGATCCTGCTGACTACATCCAAGTGGTGACCCTCAGCATGGCTGCTGGCCTCTCTAATGCTCTGGACCTCTCTTTACTTTCACTCTGGACCTTCTCCACAAGTGCTGAGCTCCTGGCTGCCGCCCCACACAGCTAGTACTACCAGGGCTCAGGGAGGCCTCTGTGTGCCCTGGTCACAACAGCGGTTGGATGGCACCAGCATCCCGGCATCTTGCTGCTCAGACAGACCCAGGGTATTCCTCAAGTCAATTCCAGCTGGCTCCTGAGAGAGCCTTTATAGGCACAGGTCCCCACCACCACTGACAGGGACAGCCCCAGGATGAGCAAAAAGCTTGTCAAATACCTAATGGGATGTCCTCTGCCACCTCCTGGGCTACAGACCACTGTACTCCAAGTCAGTCCCGAGCTCCACAACTCTCAGTGAAATGTGGAGCTAACTTATCTCCCAGTTTAGGGCCAATGCCAGTAGAGGCTGGTGTAGCCCATCTTTGCTAAGGCTTCTTGCGTGGCTGGGATACTGTGAGCAACATGAGACAAAAAGTTACTTTCCTGTTTTCACTGCTTGGTTCCCTGCCTTGCTTCCTCAAAATAGAAGTTATACTGCCCCGAAGGTGTGATGGGGAAGTGAGAGAGAGGATGCCTGAACATCTGCCCTTACATCATCTGCCCTTGCATTAGATTATGAGGCTTGACATAACTGGGCTGCATCAGCACATGAGGTGAGGGAGAGCGATGTGCTTAGTATCTGGTTTAGGTTAATTTTAAAACCGACAACTCTAGTGGCAGAAGCTGCTGACACTGTGATTTCCCTGCACCTCTGCATGCTGTGAGCAGGTTTGCATGGCACACAGTGGCTGACCGAGGCTCTGGCTGCACTGCTCCTCTCACAATTGCTTTTGACTGAATCATCACTGGCAACAGTCGGGAATGTCCCAGAGAAAAGATCCGCACAGACACAGCCCGAGTGGGTTAGGAGTTATGATTATGAGCTCCCCTGACTTTTATCTCCCCTCCTGAGCCTCCACTTTCTTTGCATCCAAAGTCACAACAGGAGGGTATCCTACCTTACTGTAGGATATCCCATCAAACACAGAGGTGATTTCAGCTGGAGATGACACGTCGACCACAATTGGGTGGGAAGACAGCAACGAGTCATCCTTCATTACAGGAAGCACATCATCAATTAAAACCTGTTCAAGCTGAGAAAGAGAAGATGTTAGAATAGAAACAAAGGCAGGACTATATGCCTAACTTCACAAAATAAGTAGCTTGAACTGCAGCTTCTCTAGGGGGAGACAGTTGGAAATGGAATGAAATTTCATCTCCTCTAAAGAAGGACTTGCAAACTCTTACTTTACATCTGAGAGGGGAGGGATACATTTTTCCCTTAACTAAGATAAATTGCCTTTTGCAAGTCCTGTTTTCCCATGTGTATCATAACACAAAACCCCCCACAGCAGGCAAAAAAGGAGCCTGTATTACCCATTTCAGCAGTGTGACAATATCTGCAAAGCATTATGGGCTCTTCTTGCAAAAACGGAGCTGGGAAGGAAGGGAAGGAGGGAAGAAGGAGGCAGGTTCCCCATCCCAAGGTTTATAATTTTTTTAAAGTGATTATAATTGTTTTAAAAGATTAAGTGGCCTGCAGTCAAAATCCCCTTACTTCACCAAAAAGACAAAATTTCTATTTAGTTTTCCTCTTCTAATACTCACTAGGATGATAACACTGAAATGGCTCTAGATCTTAAATGAACATGGTGTCTAGATACAAAAAGGTCTTTTAAATTTTAGGCTCAGAAATTAAAATTTTTCTTATGTAGTTAGCACAACAGATCCTCTACTTCAAGGTGTAAAAGAAGTGACCCAGGAATGATTTTGTTCTCAGCCTCACATAACATGGAAGAGAAGAGATATTTATGGGGACCAGGGAGGGAGGCAGGGGAAGCACTGAGTAGGCACTGCCTGCTTCTAAAGTCACTAGGCTCAGGGGCTAGTAGATTTTCACAATGGGCTCAACCTATGCAAAACCTGCTTCCTTCCACTGGCATATGTTATATATTTTCTAGTAGCCAGAATCTCATTACACCTGGACAGCTGGGGGAAATATGCATGCTATGCGCCATCACATCTGTTTGGGAGGGGAGGAAGGAGAGAGCAAGAAACCTCCCTTTATTCACACACTGTTATAATTCCTCAGAGTATAATGCATATTTAAGACTACCCTCTTTGTCTGCAATCCCCTTAAAGTGACTGGAGTTGGTTTTGCTGCACAGTTAGCGCTGTGGGCCATCCACTATCACTACCTATTTTTGCGCTGTGCGGAGTAGAGATTGTCAGAGTTGGAGCATTTGAAATGACACTTAAAATGCTGGCAGCAGCTGAATGGGGGATCTGATATTCTCCTTGATGAATAGCCCAAGCTGTGGAGACAGGCCCAGGTTCCCAACCCTCACCAGGTCGGATAATGATCCTAAGACAAGTTCCGTGAAGAGACACTACAGCCCAACTAAATAAATAAAGGGGAATCTCCATCTTCCAGGGTTAGACCTTTAAACAACCTTGCAAAATTGCTAAGGCTCTGTCCCGAATCCACACAGGTTATTATTTGCCATAACAATAACCAAACACTTGACTCACTTGTTAAAAAAGAATTACTCTTCCCTGCAGACTAAAACTTTACAAAGTTTATTTTGACTAGTTTCAGTCCATAACATAGAAAAGCTTAAACTAACTTTTTCTTTATGTTGCACTGCACTATGTCAGTTTTCTATAAATATACCCTAAGTCTTCATCGTCCTTGTCTAATTTTTACTCCCTTCCAAAATGCTCCCCCCCGCCCTGCCAACCCTCCCCAAGACAGAAATGATTACCATTTTCCAATCTGGTTCTGCAGCATTTACTCCCAGGAACTCAAAATAACTGGCAAATCCTTCATTTAACCACAAGTCATCCCACCAGTCCATGGTCACAATATTTCCAAACCACTACAATTATAAACATTGAAAGATGTAGTGTTAGCTAAATGGTAAATGTACATTTCAGTATCTCACATCTCCACATAGAACATCCATTTGTTCACATTTCTTCCTGTTGCCAGATGAAAATTATCCTAATTCTGGGGTTTAAACAGGAATTCAGGCCTCGCCTTGTGTTAAAACATCACTTTTATTTTAAAATTACATATTACTGGGGAGATTGCTAATGATTCATGTACCACTGAAAATATTTTTAGTTTCTTCCTCTTGATTTGATGATTTGTGCTTGTAAGGATATGTTTTCAGACAGCCTCCACAGTATATATAGTTGTCCCTATTTGCTTGCCCAAAAGAGACATCTGCACATGCAAATTAGTTCCTTTAAGACATTTCAGACAGATTTTCATAAACTGGCTCACAGTCTGGACCCAAGCATCTAACTTCCTGAGAAAAATTCAAAGGCAGTAGTTATGGTACTTTAAAGCTCTAACATGGAACTGTTTTAACACGATATTTTGCAATCAAATTGTGAGCACACGTAGAAGATCCCGAGAAGGAGTTAATGACAGTATTTTCAAGATTAAAATGTTGCGACTACTCATTTGAAGCACTGTAAAAATGAATCGTGCCCTAAAATGTACCTGATGAACGAGCTCATGGGCTACCACAGCAGCTACTCTCTGTTTGTTGGAAGTGGCTGACTCGTTGGGATCATACAGCAGGTTTGTTTCTCTGTATGTGATCAGCCCCCAGTTCTCCATAGCACCTGTCCCGAAATCTGGAATAGCTATTTTATCTACATTGAAAGAAAGAGAACATGATTACCACTGTATTCTTTAAGCCACTTAGCTTGTCCTCCTTCTGCGTATTCACAGCCTGTTTTGCTTACTGTTTGTGGTTCTGGCTTGCTACTGTGGACCGCAGTCTATAACCTGTGTTTAAGAAGCAGGGGACTGGCCTATAGCAGCTGATAGCAAGTGCCCTGGCTCTGCTGAGATTAATAGAGCTAGATCAGTTGCACTAGCTGAGGATCTGTCCTGCAAGGTGATGCTATGCCACCTCCTGGGAGTGTGCGTATCATACATTACTTAATTGTGGCTCCAGAAATTAATAGTATTGTCTGGGGACGTGCTGTAGGCAGTAAACCTCCTGAAACTATCTGTAGCATAATGAGGCATGTCATTGTTTGTCGCACTGTTCTATTAAAAATATTTATTGACATGTCAACTGAAGTAAATCCCCCATGCAGTGAACAACATCTGCTTCTACTCCTGGCAATTTGTGGGGGTCACTTATTTATGGTCAGTAATCAATACAGGCTTAAATGAGAATTGCGGACTCAATCGGACTGGCATTTTCTTCTGCAAATAATGACCACAGCCTTTCTATGTGTGTTAGTGAAAAAGTACAGATGGATTTAAAACTGAGTAGAACAAACAACCCTCACTCCGCCCTAACAGAAGATAGGAATTACTTATTTTAATTTAAACAACTTGATTACAGAATCAAAGCTGATAGTCTGGCAAGGGATCCACTGACAGTCAAAATGAGGATCGCAAGGAGAATGGCAATGCCAGAAGATATAAATGAATGTGAAATACAATATTTAAATAAACCATCATGCAGAAACATATTTGATTCATCAGGTTTGATCTAGATGCCTTCTAATATTGAGGGAACAACATAGTAAGTCAGGATTTGTGGTCCAACAAATAGACATTCTGAGAAAAACAGTATAAAATCTACAAGAGCATCTACCCTCTGATACTGCTGACCTGGGGTTACCAGTCCACCCTGTAGCACAGACAGGCCCCTATCCATACGCTGACGTGGCAAAATCATGAGGCTTTTACGGAAATGAAAGTTTGAATATGAAGCATGCATGAGATATACTCCCAATTATTACTGGGGACCAGCGTGCAAAAGAACAACATATTGTACTGTTTTCCGTAATTCAGTTGTCATTGAAATACAAACAGATATTTACAGTAAACTCAGATGATATTTTGAAAGGAGGAGGTAAAAATCTGTTGTTAAAGTAATACAGGTTAGCCTGATAAGTACATGTATGAATAGCCAATAAAAGGTTTGCATAGCATTGTTAATCGTCTTCAAAGGTTTGGGGTTTTTTTTCCCCATTACATTGCCTTAACTTGTTTGTAGTTAATGTTTTTCCATCCTTTTAAGTTCATGAACCTAACTGAATTACCTCTTTGGAGGTCTTAGGAGGGGGCATTTCCAAAATTCTGGTTACATTCCCAATTTTATTGGTTCAAACTGTGCAAATCAGATACAGAGTCCAGATAGCCCAAGCTAAAGGATGCCCAACTGCACTACTTTTTCTTTGCTTATTTTGTAACCATAGGCAAAATTTAATAGTGTGCCACTCTTGTTTAGCTCTGGGTCTTTATTTAGCCCAGCAGCAGAAACTACAAATTATACTCTGGACCACATTCATCTTTCTAAGAAGTGGATACACACCCACTTTGCACTAAGGTTAATAAATAGTATGACATACTCTCTGGCAGTTTACATCTTCACTTATCTCACTGCTGACTTTTGTCCAGAAGTTCCCATGGAAGTGGTACATGTTTTTCTCAAACTTTTTCTGGCTCTATTTTAGCTCATGATGTTCCTTTGCTATGACACCAGTGCTTCCCCTGATTTTCCACAAGGCACTTTAAAATAACCATGCCAGGACCAGTGCTTCAGTTCAGCAAACTGAATTGTGATAACTGGTAACTAAACTGTTACTGAGACCAACCCTCTCTCATGACATTTAAGAACATCTTGAACTACATGGGTACAGTTTTAAAACATCCTGACATAATATCAGCAGTTAGCAACCAAATGCTTTCATGCCCTGTTTTCCACCAAAGCACAGAGACCTGTAGGAGAAACATAACCATGACAGTGCATTAACAAAATGAAAAATATAAGTATTAATAATCACCTAGTTTTGGAAGGGAATAGCTCAAATTAAAGTACTCTTCAAAGAAGTCAAATACAATTTTTGTTACATTTGCTGCATATTCTGCCGTGTGTATTTGCAGTGGCTGGGCGTAAACTCTCAGCTGTAAAATACAGAGAGACAATTAGAACAGTCTTCAGTTAAAAGAAATTAGAAGGTGGCAAGGACTGAAAAGTCATTTAACATACCTATAACACTGCAGGTTCTCTCTAAGAGACTGGCCTGAACACTGAATTCTGTTCCCTAACACATTTATTCAACAAAGTTTTTCAAATGTTGTACATAAGAAAGACCAAGTCAGCATAATCTGTGCACACTTTCCACAGTATACCTAAATTGTAAAACAGGCAAGACCCATGTCCAGAAGCTCACAGTGGCCAAGCTTGGAGCAGAGCCTGGGTGCATACCAATCCCTCCTTCCCCAAGGCTTGGTTTTCTCAAGAAGGAAGCCTGGGCAAGCACAACCGAAGGGAATCCACCTGTTCTGAGCAGTTCATTGATCTGGACTGATCCCATCAGACCAATCTTTAGGAGCACATCTGTCCTGAAATGTGTCTGAAGCCCATAACACCTTATTTTGTTCAATTTCTTCCTACCTTTCCTACCTACTATCATAATTTCCTCTTGTCCTTATATGTTTGAAGATCTCAGATCCTTTGAAGATAGTGCCTTTACCAGATCTGTAACTCTTCCCAGACATGCTGGCCCATGCAGGTTGAGTGGCTGTTTGCCCAGGACCTCAGGCCATGCAGCCACCAGTCACAGCTATGGTGCCTGCTGGGCTGCTGTGCCTCTGGAAATCCCAGGCAAAAACCAGCTTGTTCTCTTCCCACCAGGCAGGTCCAGGAAAACTGGCACATTTGGTAGCCCTGCGTGTGATGAGTGACCATTTCTGTGCTCCTCTTGCATATCTAAGCATGCTTTTTTTCCTGAATGCAAAAAATGGTGTGTTGAGTGCTGACCTTTCCATCCGTGAGGCTTGATGCCTGGGACTGCTTTGGCTATTACTGTCAAACAACAGGAAACCTCAAGCCCTGGAGAACTAGAGGCACCCATAACCCATAACCATGATGAGGAAGCCTACACCTTGGAAAAGCTTTTTGGGATGTTACCTCCACATTTTGAAGACAAAGTTTGACTTCAGAATTTATGGAGTCTTTTGGGGGTCTTTCCCTCAATCCCTTTGTCTCAAAGCTCACACAGATCTCTGGCCCAGAGCAGAGTGTGCTGGTTTTGGCTGGGATAGAATTAATTTTCTTCATAGAAGTTAGTATGAGGCTATGTTTTGGATTTGTGCTGAAAACAGTGTTGATAATACAGGGATGTTTTAGTTATTACTGAGCGGTGCTTACACAGAGTCAAGGCCTTTTCTGCTTCTCACCCCACCCCACCAGCGAGGAGGCTGGGGGTGCACAAGAAGCTGGGAGGGGACACAGCCGGGACAGCTGACCCCAACTGACCAAAGGGATATTCCATACCATATGATGTCATGCTCAGCATATAAAGCTGTGGGAAGAAGAAGGAAGGGGGGACTTTCGGAGTGATGGCGTTTGTCTTCCCAAGTAACCGTTACGTGTGATGGAGCCCTGCTTTCCTGGAGATGGCTGAACACCTGCCTGCTGATGGGAAGGAGTGAATGAATTCCTTGTTTTGCCTTGCTTGCGTGTGCGGCTTTTGCTTTCCCTATTAAACTGTCTTTATCCCAACTCACGATTTTTCTCACTTTTACCCTTCCAATTCTCTCCCCCATCCCACCGAGGGGCAGTGAGTGAGCAGCTGTGTGGTGCTTAGTTGCCGGCTGGGGTTAAACCACGACACAGAGCCATAGTGCTGCAGTGTCCACTGTCAGGAGCTGTAGGCTGTCCTCTTCACTGTCCTCCAAAATCTCTAATGTGGAAAGTAAGAGATCTTCATACAGAGTGAAGTTTCTGGCTTTGGGAAAACCAATCCATCGCATTTTGCAGGCTCTGCATCCCTTATGAATGGGCCACATTCTTCTGGCTGCATTGGTGTGGCTTGTTTACTCCTCAGTCCTGCCTTCAGCTGGGAATTTAGGGTCCAAACTGAGCAAAGGAGCTGGCCTACTCTAGGAGCCCTCTTGGAGCCTGACAACACATTGATTTCAATACCATGAAATTACACTTCCTCCAATGAGAGGGGAGGATGGGAAAGTGGTCAGAAATAAAGCTGGAATGAAAAAACAAAACCAAAAAAAGCTTATGAAATTCAATTGGGAATCCATTCCAGCCAGGGGATTTCCCTCAGGGTCAGTTTGCAATTACAATCTGCAATTTCCACTTCAGTAAGCTCTTTACCCAATTTAGCAGTCTTTGGTCCCCTAGCTGATCCATATTAATGGTTTCCAAAACCTTCAGCATGCACTAGAACTGACTTTGGGTTTCATTTGTATAATCTCCTCTGTGATTTTCCAAACCAGACATTTGGTACCTGACAGGTAATCAGCTCAGGAGCATCATTTCCAGCTGTAGGCACATTTCCCACCATCGATTCCATTAATGTCTTTGTTAGGGCAACAGTTTTCAGAGCAAACGGCAGAGTTTTAAAGTAATTTACTGTGTCATGTGAGCTGTATGCTGTTGCTGTTGTTTATGAAAGCAATATATGGATTGCATGGATACTTTCTGTTGGATGAAGGATTTATTGCTAGCAATTTATACAGCAAACTATGGAATGTTCTTTTCAGCAGTTGGTGAATCTAAATACCTCATTGCGCAGCTGGGCTTCAAAGTTTTTGGAAAGGAACTGTTTGGTTAGGAGAAGGGCTTTCTAAATATCTGATTAAAAGCTCTAAAGATAGCCTGGTTTTCCTGGGGAAAAGGTAATTTTTAGTGATGGAGTTTATGTGGCTCCCTTAATTAAAAACAATCTTACACATATACTTTATATTGGTAAAACTCTGTCCATACTAAGAGAAAGGGAACGATTATGATTTTAACCTCACTTAAAAATGAAGTTTTCTAGTGCAGGCAAGTCCTCAGACAATTGTTTAGTGAATAGCGTTAATAAAATATGTAATAATTAAGGCCTGAACTGGAAGACGTTTCTTCAGGCAACCTCTGTACTGACACGAATACCCCTGCTTCTACACACACACACTTTAATTACCACGTTTCAGTCAACACTCCCTTCTATTTAGAAAAGCTACAACCAGTCAAGAACATTGTGGGCTTTACTGTTTTGCTTGGGGAAAAAAAAACAGTATTGTCCTCAGAGCCATATTCTGGAGCGTGGCATGGACAAGCAGAGAATGTTAACTTTTGCATCTATAAAATAAAGATTTTTACGTACGTCTTCAGCACTTTTTTTTTCCTACCTCACTATGTTGTACAAAAGCTGCACAAATTCTGATTCTTAAAATAACTAAACTCTAGAGAATATCTATTGAGGCCAAATAACCAAAGTCCTGTCCCTGATAATGAATGGAGCAGCCGTGCTGAAGAGCATCTGGTTAACAAAATTGTGTGGCTGGGTGGCCTAGAACGTTCTCCTGTTTTGCAAATTACTCAGCCAAACAGCAGGGATCTAAGAATATTGCATTGCTATCTCAAACCAGGCTCCATTTGCTTGGCTAAGTGTAATTTAGCCTTAGTTATTTGTCAAGAAATAAGCGTACAACATGATGCTAGCGAGGGCGTAGAGGAGGGAGGCCAGCGCTGTGCCAGGAAGTCTTTGCTAAGAACTGGATCAGCACTTTGGAGATTTATACAAGGCAGATTTTCACATCAGTGGACAGCCTTAAGTAGGGAAGGATTTGCCGAGCTTTTTCAGATAGAGGAACTCAGGAAGAGCTTACTTGCTAGGGGAACAGTGGTCTGGCCAGGGCTTTGCTCTAGATTCCCTGTCCATTGGTGTCACTGCCTCCAGGAGAGGAGGAAAGCCCTGCCAGCTCAGCTGAACTGCAAGACCATGTGTTACACCCCTAAGGGGAAAGGAAGGGAAAGCAGCAACAGCATACAGCTCTGGGATCATCCTCTGTCTCAGATGTAAAAAGGATGTAAACCAATAAATAATTAACAGTGCGTTGAGCATCCCAGACTAGGTTTAGGCTAAATGGGGAGTTTATGTTGAGGGGCAAATTGTATTTAGGCTTTCAGGTTGTGATTCAATGTAATGTCTTGTGATCTCCTTATGCCTGATCAGCTGCACCTTCAGGAGATTTGAATCTAAGCGGGAACTGGATTGGACTGCCTGTTACATCTAAATAAAGGAGCTGTTTTAATTTTATGGATTCGGATTCAAACATACTCACTTCATTAGGACACCTACCAAATATCCAGCTGTTTAGGCAGGTGCTATCACTTCTACACTTATTTGTAAAGAACTTACACTTGGCAGTTGCCTTTAGCCACTGTTGTAAAATAAAGAATATTGGAGCCAATACATAATGGCACATAGGATTGTAGTCCTATGTCTCCATGACTGTAAATAGGAAGACATCAAGTGCATAGATTCACACCTTTTAACCCACAGAAAACTGTAAAGTATTTGTATCCATGGCCTGTGAATCTCTTGTACCCCTGGACTTGTACATTCCCTGAGACTCTGGACTTCAAGTCAGGGGTGAGGTTGGAGAAATGGTGCTCCTTCCTCACCCCTGTGCTGGTATGGGAGGACTGACTGGGATGTCACCAAGATGGGAGACAGGGAAGGACTGCAAAACACTGTATGTAGTCAAGGTCAGGGGGACCACTGTGAACACCTAATCTGATAAAATAGGCTACATAAAATAGGCTATAGGAAAGGGAAAAATATGTTCCTGTTTGCATTATAAAAAGAGATGATTCATTTTTTTTTAAGTGCAAATCACAGTACATCTGTCATCTGAACCATGTTCAGGCTGCAACAGGACTTACAGGTTTTCCACTTATGGATATTCTCTCTACCCACTGAAACTGGTGCACCGCAAAGCATACCAAGTAAGTGCTCATGGGAACTGACTTCTCAAAAGTTGTCCGAGTCCAGCCGTCGGCCAGCTGTACAGTTTGCTGCAGAAATGGAAAAAGAATTAATTTGATTTTTGGAATTGCAAACACATGCAGAAGAGGGTACAATATTTCTATGAAGGCTGCAACTACATAGGAATGATAAATCACCTCTCCAGGTTCACCTCTTCTGGCATCCCATTGCTGATGGCAGGAGAACAGACAAAATGTTTTTTCTGCAATACTGCAATACACGAAATGGGACTTTGTTTTTCTGCACTAAATAAGTTTACCTGGTTCTAATTTTGCATCAAGGATTTGAAATCATTCACATGCACAGGAATTTTGCCAACATGAGTTTTCCAGTGTATGCTAGTGTGTTTTGTTCTTGAAATAGTTGCATAAAATAACATCACTTTGGACAGATTAGAGAAGAGACTGGATTCTCTCCTCTCTTAAATACATGCATCATGTAGGGGTCAGGGATTGCAGAGATGCTATGTAGGATAAAGACCAGTCTAATGAATCTATGCTGAACTCATTCAGATACAAATTAGCACTGCTAATTGGTGGGTTGTTTAAATGTACATAAGGTTTAGTGCTGATCATAGTTTTTATTTTGTAAATCAATTAAAAACCATTCCTGATTTTCCCAAATGTCCTTAACTCTCAGCTGAACTATATGACCAAACCTGCAACCTGTTGTATGTGATTCATCCTCTAAATATTTATTTCTGCTATTCATTATCTGCTATTGCGTGTCTGATAATTTTTTATGCTTCTGACTGGATGATGTAACTTAAATAGGACAAAAGCAAACAGCATATAAAAGACACTAACCTTCTACTAGAGATACAATACTTCATGAGATTTGTTTGTTATAAATACAATATAAATAAAGCACAGATAGTGAATGTTACAGGTAATATGATTCTATGAGCAAAAAAACCTTTTCACAGATATATTCACAAACCCCTTTTCACAGAGATATTAGCAATCTACCTTTCCATTAATTGACTCATTTTGACTCTGATATCTTTTGTTCTTTCAACAAAGTCAGAACTTCAGTGAAAAAAAACTATAAAAAATTCACTGCAGCGAAAAATGCAAATGAAATGTACAACTTTCTGATTTTGCTGAGCTGATTTTGCCATGTTGATTTTAAAGCTCCAYGCCACCAAAACTACTACAGGACGTGTAACACACAATGTGCCTTGCATTTACAAACTATTAAATTTCCGTCCGTTGAAAAGATTTCCCAAAGATCTTTCACTACTAAGAACAGAGCTACTGACGTTGTGAGCACACCAGATGAAAAAGTGCCCTGATATCATCCATTAGTCAAACCTGAGTATGAACCCAGCATAATCTACATTTCCCTGCCTGTACTTGGATTTTAGCAAATTAATTATCAAGCAGTAGCTAGCCCTTTGAAAGCTTATTTTTGCATGTCCATACTAGAGGCAAGGTGCATGTGTAAAGGTGTAAAGTAAATCTCAAAACCCGCTAAATCTTGATAGCATCTAGTCTCATCCCCTCACCTTCCTTGCCGGTACACTCACTTATCTGAGGTCTGTGAGGAAAGGTACAGCAAACACTCTCCTTTCATGTGTTTATCAAAGTGCCTGGTGCTCTTTTAGGTATCATAGAAATATTTTTAATAACAATAGGTCAGAGCTTTAAATTTGCAAAGGGTCTGGGAGACAGCTGTATCAGATTGGTAATAGTTCTCTCAGCTGCATTGCTAGGGGATAGTTAAGGTTTGGGGGACTCTTTAAATAAAACAGTACACAGTAAAGCAGACCTTTGTTTTCTGTGTGGGGAGTGATTGGGAAGATGCAAATGTCAACAGCCTGGAAGCTGGAAGCTCTTTTTTTATTTTTTCTTTTCCTTTTAAAATCTTGGCGCTTTATCTCCCACTTCAGAACATATTCATTAGAAATTATACATTGGACTACACATTCAGTTAAACTATTCATTAGAAACTCTCTCAGCTGAAAGCCATTCAACCTTCTTCCAGAGGGCCCAGAGCTAGATCATTGATGTCATTGAATTTCATACAAAACTTGGAATTTAACCCACCAGGTCCAGAAATAGATTATTTAGGAAATTACAGTCATGGTGAACTGACAAGTGTCCACACCCATGAGCTGCAGATGGGATTTCAGATCCTGTATTATTAAAAATAATAATCCTAGACTTTCTTGCTAGCAGGATCCTTTGCCATTAGCTTGTGATCAGCAGACCCTTGCTTTGGAACATTATGTAGTTTCAGCAATTATTTTAGACTTCCCATCTGGGAAGCAGCTGTCTTCCAGAGTATTCCTTCTCAGTGTCCACCTGGTTGAGTGAAGAACCTGCCATTACCTATTTATAGTAAGTAGGGGATGCTCATCTAGAACATCTGAATAGAGGGCCAGCTAGCTAAAGACAGAAGAGACGTTTCATTTCTGCTTTGGATTTGACTCTGTATTGCCATGTTGCGTGCTGGTGGACCACTGGGAGTCCTAACCAACCAACCAGTCCTGTTTTATGGAATATTTATTAACCATTAGCTTTACAGTGTCTGGGTAGTAGAGTCTGTGAACGCACAAGGACCTTGCGATCCATGCTACCTTTCCAGTGGCTTTACGGAACCATTCCACTTAGGCAGCAGAGTTGGGAAATACATACCTGTACCGGCATGTTTGAAAGTGCTTGGTACGCATCTTGATGGATGATAGATATGTTGTAAGTTGCCTTTTTGTTGGGCTCGTCAAAGCAAGGAAATGATTTCCGTGCATCTGTTGGCTCATGATCAGTAGCTGCAATACTCCTTAAACAAACAACACATTGGCAAGCCTTCATTATATATCTTTTAAATCTTATCTGCAATTTCTAAGCTTAATTTTTTAGCAATTTCTCAAACTAAAGTCAACTACAAATATTTGTACTTGTCCATTTATAGAAGTAGGTGACATCAGAAATGCACAAGCTGACATTGTATAGGCATGTGTAACGTATACCTCAAAGTCTGTCATCAACATCCTCTAGGTTTCAGAGCAAAAGCTAAAGCCAATTGCTTATCATCAAATACTTTTAGGAGCCAGGCAATAAAATATGAATGACCCCTCATGGATGGTAAAAGTTTTACTCACTTTCCTGATGAGCTTTCCCATTGATTTTTGTGCCTAATATAAACTACTGATGATATTATCTGAAAGGAAATTAAGGTCCTGGTATAGGGATGTTTACTTAAGTCACTCCATGTGTTGTTTACCCATTAGAGCATGTCTTGGGATTGGAGTCTTGAACATCTCCTGAGAAGACGCGTTGGAATTGTGTAAGTGCCCCTAAAATCTCATCCTGCTTGTGTGTTTCTTTTTCTGCAGTTACCATGTACAGTTTTCTGCTGGTGCTGTTATGCTCCCCTGACTCCATTAATGAAACTGCTGGAGAAAGCATGGGAAGTTCAGGTGAACATCCTAGTACATAACTGATGCTATGCTAGCCGTGTTGGGGGGGTTTAGAAAGTCATCTCAGTTATGCAGAAACAACTGGAGGAGCTAGACAATAGGGATCACGCAAAAAAATAAGGTGAACATTGTGAACGTTCATATCGTGTGCTTGCTTCTCACAGTGACATCGGGCTCCCCCATTAATGAACCATACAGTAGCAGAGCATATTCTCCGGTGATTGATGGTGAAAGGGATCACAGATGCTTCTTCAATTAATCTGGAATGTTGAGCATTTTCTGACAGCACTTCTACAGCTGCTCCAACTATATCAAGGTAGTTTTTCTTTCCAAAAAGTAATTAAAAGTGTACATCATAAATTACAGATCTGCAGCAATCCTACAAGCTCACTTGACAACCAATTTTTCAATGTTTCTGTTGCCCTTGGCATTTCCCTGTGATGGTTAAATACTAAACTGGTCATTAGGAACTTGTAGCAGCAAGGGTCATTTACAAGCCTGATGGAGGTAATATGTCTGGGTTCTTACCATTCATGTTCATTGGAATAGTAACTCAAAAGTTCATGGGCAGAAAGCACAATGAACATTCACCTTAACATAACTTCAGGCTCAATAGAGTTTCTTTTGCTTGGTAAATTGTTTGATGTCACTCTCTACTTTTTGTAGGATCTGAAAGCTTTTTCACAATTAAGTTAACTTCAAGTCCCCAGGGCAATGCTTCACAGCTATTGCTTTAAAAATTGGCTATATATTTTGACACATTTATATCTTGTTCCTACAAACTGATAACACTGTGATATCTCTGTTGATTTATAAGGTGATAATCCATCTATCCTCATATATTTGTGGAGGCAGACAGACATCAGCAGTGCAAAACCTTAGCACTACCATTGCTATGGGGTAGATGATGAGAACTCCAGGCTATGGCATGCATAGAAGCGGCACTGGAAACATGAAATGTTGTAATTTCCTTTCAAACTGCATAATGTAGTTTTTAGATAAGATTTTCTTCACTGCTTGGTGGCTTCTGCCCTTCTACTTGCTGTTGATGTCCAGACCTTTAAATGTGAACTAGAGCTGACAGTTGTAAATACCATAGTAATAAGAAGTGAAGATCTGGCTGAGACTGCATCCAGCTGTTGTGCCCGAAATAAAACAGTGCTGCATTTAGAGCCATGATGAATTTATCTTTTTTTTTTTTTTCCCCCCAAAGCACAGGGGGTTAGTGCAAACACCCCTCCCCTTGAGCTAATTAAAGCATTTTTCTCCTAGTCTTTCCTTAAATTCAGATTCATTGCTTCTTCTGAGAAAATTTTCTCCTTGAGGAAGAAATCCAGGAGTGCTATTTCTGTACACTAAAGAATATTTTGCCTTTCCCTAATCAATAAAATCTCAAATGCAAATCTCCCTGTTAGAGATGTGCCCAGCTGAGTATCTTTTATAAGCCTCTTGTTCTCCTCTTACAGAGGACAGAGAGAATTCCTGTAAAAGGGAAGCCATACCTTGTCACGAATAGTAATGCAAAATCAAAAACAGCTGCTGTGACATGTTTGTATTATCTGTAATATTAAGGAGAAAATAAAAGGGGGTTTTAACACATTCCCTGAGAGGAACTAATGAGTTAAAAGAACTCATTACACCAGGCAAGGGCTCTTGTTGTGCTCCTTTCCCTAATATCTGAAAATAACTCTATTGTAACGTATTTATGCTTACTGCCTCATGCAAAGTAGGGAAGGACTGTTATTCCCCTTTCATCAATGGGGAAATGAGATGCGCAGACAGAGGAACAGCTTTGCCAAAGGACTTCAGTGCTTACAGATGGATTCAGGCACCCACAGGAGGATCTAGGCAGGTCTATGTCTAAAATCTGCATTCTCAAAGCTTCTGCTTTCCTGCTCCCTACCCACATGCGCACGTCAATTTAAACAGTTGTGTTCCGAAGGTATCTCAAGATCTGCTTCTGGGCATGTCCAAAAGCACCTTTGTCCTGACGGGGATTGTGTGATCTGTCTGAACAGCATTCCCAAATGAGGCGTTCTTCTCCCTAAGCCCTAAGCCTCCCAAGGATCCCAGACTGGCAGGCATGTTCAGCACATGTCTACCTGTTTTCCACAAAATATGGTGGGAGATTTGAATCTAAGCAACAGCAGAGCCTGGACTTGTGCCCAGTTTGTAAACAAAAGGTATTATAGCAATGCTTTGGCAAACCTTTGCCTTCACAGATAGACAGCTGGGGAGCAGCCTAGCCCTGGGAGCTGACTTTCCAGTGTTATTAATTCTCTCAAAATGTGCCACTGCTTCTAACACTGCCCAGAAGGTATGTGGGAGTAGGTTAATTACATGTTGGCTCTTATTTTCACCTCAGCCCCCTTCTCTCTAACATCCACTATTTGGACTTGTTTGACTTTTGCTGTTACCTGATCCGATTTGTATTTACTTAAAACATGACAAAAAAGGAACTATTTGGGTTGAAATTTTCCAAGGATGATGTCTGCCTCAGGCAAAAGCGAAATAAAAAAGCTAATTCCAGTCAGCATTGTTTTTGAGTAGAAAGCCAGGTGAAAATGCACTTTTAATAAGTAATAAAACCCTTCCCTCGCCATCCTTCCTCACCCCATCCTATCACCTATCCTCATGCCGCATAGCAGCAACTTGGCTGGTGGTTGCAGCACCACTTGGCTGGTGGTTGGTTTCATTTCAAAGCTGTACTTATCACTATCACGTACATCGCCTCTTCCACCCCCACAAACAATCTGCCCAAACTTAACCACATGAAAAGCATTTCAGAAATCACCATTCACTCATTCTTATTAGAGTCCTTCTCAACCCCAACAAACAAACTCACATGCTCAAGTTCCTTTCTGTATTGAGTGTTTTCAGACTGCTGGCTAGGATGTCCTTGCAATCGTAGCTTCCAGCATCCAAATCAAGAAGTAGGAACCCTCTCGAAGTGAGCTCACATTTTATGCTTTCTTTAGCTTATGAAGTTCTCCTTTCTTCCTGACGTCAGATGCTTGGTCCTTGTCTTCCTACACTGTCTGGATCTGAGGGATGGGCACTCACCTCTTCTGCTCTGTGACTCAGGAGTCCTGCTGTTCTGGTGTTGTGACAGACCTGGGGCAATTCATTTAATATCTAGGTATCCTTCACCAATAAAAAGGAAGTAACACACCTCAACTTAGAAAGATGCTAAGAGGTTACACTTTAAAACTGCTGTGGGGATGTCAGATGCTCAAAGTATAAAACCAAAGCATCTTCAGAGTCAGAGCAATACTGAGGTGGTAGATGGAGGAAAACAAGAGGGAAAGAGCTGGCTGGGGTTCGAGCTGTTCTCTACATGGCTTCTTCCCAGATCAGATAACTATGTTTAAGCATGAAAAATCAATGCTTGCTTTTTCCTCTCCCTCTTGGATTTGCTGCTGCTGGTGCCTGTCACTGCTGCTACTCGTGGCATTGCCTGTCAGTGGCTGAATGGAGCTGAAGCGACTCACTCATGACACCATTGTCCCAGGAGGGCAAACAAGTGCCTTGAAAACACACTAGTGTTTGTCTCCGTGTACCTGCTACAGGGCCTTGGAAATGTCTAGCCAAGTTTATCTTCTAGCTGTAAGGGCTGGAATGAGTCACTTCATAAACGTAAATATTGGAAAATGGGTGAGTGTCTTCTCCATACATTAACTGCAAAGAAATGCCTCTGAGCAGTGGGCAATGGCTTTTTCAAGCTTCCACCTTGAAGTAGTGCAAACCTGGGAAGTAGAACGGGTTAACCAAACGGGCAGAGGCTTTGTAATCTTTCAATAACTATTGATACATTAAAAAGGAAGAGCTGGAGCACAAAACACCCAAGTCAAAGATAACCTTCATTGTTTGGACTTTCCTACCCATAATTTAAACCAGCTGTAGGAGGGACAGGGAAGTTCTGGTTTGGATATTCCTCAGGCTTACAACATCAAGGAGCCACGATGTCAGGAAAACTATCACAACAGCATTTTACACCAAACTTTTACCTTGGGGAGTGACAGGAGAGAGTGGTGGGAGCTGTATGCTATTTATTGTATTACAGAGATAAAAACAGGCCTCGATCCCTCCAGCTCTCTGAGGGAGCCATTCGTAAAGCTCAAAGGTAACCTGGGACCAGTAGAGTTTGAAAAGGTTTTTCAGAATAATAATAACCCCCCCCTCATTTCTCCAGCCCACATTCACTTGCCAACAGCCAAAGGGTTTTGAATACAGCATCTTCCTTAGGGCAATGAGAAAATTAAAGAACAGCCCAGAAATGTCAGCAAGTAGGTGAGAGACAAGACTGAGAAGCTGGAGCAGGAATAGAGCAGGCCTGAGCAAGTAGAAATAGAGAAGAAAGTTTAATAAATAAAAGAAAAACTGCTTTACTTGATCTGTCCGTTCTCAGTGTAGGTGGTCCTATAAAACCCAACCAGGGAACCATTCAGCCAGCCTTGAAACTTCAGGGTGAGTATATAGGGATCACTTTCATCAGTGACAGAGAGCTCTGCTTCTGCCTTCATCACTATGTACTCTTGTGGCTTGTACCCAAAGCAGTCRTTCAGAGCAATCTGCTGTCCTGAGGATTTCCGTAGTGTCGGCATTTCTGTAATCTTGGTCTCTCGCAGGTGGAGCCACAGGTAGCTGGTAGATTTTTCCAAAGCAATAGAAATATTGACTGTCCCAGTGTAAATGTCTGTCTCCATTTCAGGCTTCATTTCCAGATCATAGTGGACAGGCTTGACATAAGTGGGTAGCCTAAAATGTCTCCAGTCTCCAGTCTCATCATTTTTAGGAGGACAGGGACCCAAATCCATGGCGGGAGGAGGGTTTGTTGGCTGATCTGTTCCCTCTGAAGGTTGCTGAGATTTAGGTCTGCTCAATCCCACGCCAAGCCCCACAGCAAGACCTACAACGACCACGACGCCACAGATGACAGCCACATGCTTTGTCTTCATGCAGTACCTCTTGGACTTCTTATCCTCAAAATCCATGCCCTCCATCTCTGCTCCCGGGTCTGTTCTCAGGGCAAAACATTAACCGTAAAAAAGCTTATTAGTCACTTCAGCACTTGCATTCAGTAAACTCAGCAGACTTGGTTTGTATTTTAATTGTGTAGCTATAGCTGTTCTCTGCCCGTCTCCCCCACCTCGCTTTCTATGAGACACTCAATTAATTAAAGACAACATGCATTTGGAGGAAATGTGAATGATCAAAAGGAGTGCAGCTGGGCTGGGAGACGGAGGGAACCAACACAGAAGAACATTGTTCCTGCTGTGCTCCCCTTATAAGCCGTGCAACCCCACCCCCAGCCCCTCCTGCTCTGGCCTGAGTTAAATATAAAACAGTGCTATGTTAATCAGCAGTTAGGAGATGATCAGATGCCAGAGCTCTGTCAGCAGCTTTCAGAAAGAGTTTGCAGATAGAGGTGTAACTGCTCCAAACCCTCAACCTTTGCCACTACCTCTTCCTTATTTTCCCCTGCTGTGTCTTGTTTGGGTTTTTGAGCTTTGGGTTTTTTTTTACTTTTTCCTCTTACTAGCAAAGATTTCCTTGAACTTCCACCCTGTAGTTTGTGAAATGACATCTCCAAAGTCTCAAAAATCCAGCAAAAATCACATACATCTTTCAAGGCCTTTTCAACTCTTTCCCCTCTTTTCTAGGCTCATTTACCTTTGCCGAGTAATTGGAGGCAGTCACAGGCAGAAGAATGCACAGTGGAACAATAAATTTTGGTCACTGACTTCAAACTTTAAAACATGTCTAATTCCTCTCCCCCTCTCATAGGGCCAATTTTCCAGGAGATTGYTCATAACCATGCACGCAAGCTGGTAGTCTGGGATAGCATTGCCTTGTTGGTCAGCACAATTACAGTGCTGCCTGTGAACCTTGCTGTGAGGGATGCTTCTAAGTATGCAGTTACATGATTTACGTCCTAAAGATCTAATTTAACGTTTACTGCATGTCATCACGATGTGGCACTTAATCGAAACAAATTAATTGAATAGAACCTGATTCTGCTTGGGGGAACTTATTGTAAGTAAGGCCTTGCTAAGCCTGCAAGCAAGATATTGCTAATGCAGTATGAAACTGAGTACAGCAGTAGTCTTGACCTTGTTTGGTGCTGAACTAAAGGAAAACAGTGTAGAATAGAAACCTCAGTCCCCGGATCTCTTAACCCTTTTTCTCCACTTATGGAGCCCACCTGAGTAGATTTTTAATCAGGCACATCAGTTTGGCTTCATGCCTCCTGTTTTAGTTTATTAGGAGAGAGATTAACATCATTCTTCACATCAGTTACAACTCTCTGACTACTTAGCCTCTTTTTTTTTTTTTTTCTGAGATGGATGAAGTTTCACCTGGATGCGTTGACTTAGGCCCTAGAATCAGTCAACACATGCTCCGAGTCAGATGCACTGAATCAGGAAAGGAGCTTTTCCAGGATAGACTTCATCCAGTCTGTTTAGAAATGGATCTGCTCACAAGCTTTATAAGTCTCCCTTTGAAATATCACCAGCCACCACGGGGAACTTTAGCCACCCAATCAGCATCAGCACTCTTACAGCACACTACTATTTATATAGCATGTTGTTTTAAAGGCAAGGTTTTCCAACAGGAACTGAGAAATGAAAAGGTCTTTTTTGCAGAGCATCAAGTTAACTCTTACTCAGATATTTTCAAAAGTGAAAAACCAATGAAAAAAAAAAAAAAGTCAAGCAGAAAGCTAAAAATCTGTTTCACATTATGTCTGTTTTTATTGTTTCCCATTTCTCTGCTGTGATCAAAACTAGATATGACATGGGAAACCAGTGCCCTTTAATGGATTGGGTAAGAATTTAACTTCTAGCAACAGAGCCAGCATTGAAGATCATGGTCTTAACATTTAAAACCATTTCAGCTTTTCTTTTGTTCTGATTGGACAGGACAAGGAAAAAGAGCAAGAATAGTTTTTAAATAAGACATCTTAAGCTAGAGCAGGCCATAAGTGATGAGATAGATAGTAAATGTGCCTTGATTTCAGGCATGCTTTTTACATCACTCCCATTTTCATTCTCCTTAGCCATGAGGTTTTCTGTTACATTTTTAATCTGAAGACGAAAAATGCTGTTTGAGCTTATAGACTGCAGAGCAGGTTATTTACTGTAATTATGAAGAGACTTGCAGATGCCTTCACTGGTAGCAATTACCTCCTTCAGGAAGAGCTAGAAAACATATGTGGATGAGCTGGCCCTAAACAGCAAAAATATATGTATTTCTTAGCCTAAGCCTTAAAAACAACACTAGCAGTAAAAGCCATTACAAGCTAATGAGGAGTGACAAACGAATTAGCTCAACAAGTAGCAGAGAATATTGGTGTCTTCTGCCAGTCAAGAGCAGTAGTGCAGTTGTATGCAAGCTCTAGCATTGATCTTCTCTTTATAAAAACTGAGTTTCAAGCCTAGTTGCAGCCAAAAATAGGTATAATATATTTCTGATATGAGCAGACTTATCCCTCCCATATCAGAAATATGCTTTGATCCTAGCTGACACCACTGGGGTCAGCCAGCAGCGCTAAGAAGCTGCCTAGCTGCCAAGACAGCTAGGAACCAATGATCCAATATACATGTCCAAGGATAAGACAGGGATCAAACTATTAATTCCTCTACACAGGAGCAATAAAGGAGGGCAGAGCTCCCAAAGGCAATGCCAGTGCTCTCCCTGCTTGGCTTTTTCCAGGCAGAAAGGGGCAGGGAAGAGGATCTGCCTCCCCAGAGAGAAGAGCACCATGGCCTTCATCAGCAAGGCATAGATACTTTGTCTACCCTCTCCCCACAGGCATAAGATGATGAATCCCCACATGGAAAGTGCAAGAACGCTTACCCCAAGCTGTTCCAGCATAAACCACAAGCATGACTGCAGGCAAGTGCTGGCCAAGCTTGGAGGGGTTTAAATTGCTTTAGTTTAATTTCTAGAAAACTGAAAAGAGATTAAACCAATCTTATCAGTCACCTGGACAATGCTAACACCTGCTATCATTTGTTTGGTGTTGATTTTAAATTGAAGCAATTTCACCTTAAGTTAGGATTTAGTTCTTAGTCTGCACCAGAATTACCACACTAGCTTAACGCTGCCCCTTTGGCTACCTAAAATGGAGGGGGGTATGAAGTCACCCTGCACTGTTGTGACTTTGCTGGTGGGGACGTGTACGTGCCTGTAGGAGCAATATGCAGATATCTTTTCAGACAACTACCAGGAATATAAATGAATCCTAATTTTTATCCCCAAATTGTCAGCCATTCATTTCCAATATCATTTCCAATTTTAAGTTCAGAAAATGGAATAAAATTTCCACAAGTGACAGCCAGGATCAGCACTAGCACAGGCCTGCTGTAGGCATTCAGGGACAAGTCACATAGTCCCAGGAAATCCTTAATTGAAGCTGACAATGAGAAAAGAGCTGCTCTGGAAAGCATCAAAGACATGGAAATAAATGAAGTATATTAAAAAAAAAGAAAAAAAACCTCCACTGCAACTCACAACAAATGAAACTCCTCCGAGCCAAGTCCATCCTTGGAATAACATGGAACACTTACTGGGCCTATGCCAAGGAGGTCTTTGGCTCCCTGTGTCCAGGGACATTAAGGCAACATGAAGGCAGCAAATCTAAGGACCTCTGATTTCCTTCTGTTCTCTGAGCTGCCCCTGCTACAAGATTTAGTGATACGATAATAAATGGAGCCCCTCTGCCTCCATCAGGAGGAATTTGTCTCTCTTTATGCTAAACTAACACTCCTCGTTAGATTTGTCGTTGCAAAAAAAGAAGGCATGAAGCAATCTGCTGTAGTGACTGCTTCCAGCAGAGCTGCACTTGTAGACTTCTCCCCTGTGGCCCTCTACCAAAAAATAGTTTAGGACATTAATTTGAGAAATGTGAAACTGGTTGTGGTGTTCCACCAGGTCACAAATGAACTGTGTCAGAAAGAATTCCCTTGTCCAGTGTTTTCCTATGTCTTTAATGACTGATTTTGCCTCCATCTTTGGCTTTGAACACCCTATAGCAATCATTAATCCCCTAGAGTTCACAAGTCTTAGTAATTACTGGCTTGCAGTGGTCCTTGTTCCACTCACAACCTTTTCTATGACAGTTTTTAACTACAAAACAAGTCCTTTTGGGTTTGTGTTGTTTGGAAATGCAAAAGTTTTGAACTGATTTGAGAAAGACAGTCAGGATTTCTTCAGTCATAATTGTTTCCCCATTTAGATCTTTCAAATCTGACCCCAGCTGTGGGGTACTGTCAGCTGCAGTGCCTCGGGAGGACTGTGTTATTTCCTGCTGCAGACTGACGAGCTCCATATATAACATGTTGGTTGAAGCGCAGTGCAGTCCCACCACCTATTCTGGGTTTTGCTGTGTTCCCCCAGCAGGTCAGTGCTGGATGTTTTATTTATCACTAGGGTCAAGGCTGAAGGGAGTTACCTCAAAGCCTCTTCACAAGGAAGTACTGTGAGTTACCTTTAGTAGAGACTTTATTTCCTTTCTTTTTTTCCTTTTTCAAATTCCTGGATGTAGATTCTGTGCCTCAAAATGTGAATGTCATCTCTTATAATATTTGTGTAAACAAAATGAGTCAAACTGCATTTGCTTCGCTATATCATATCATATCATATCATTTAATCTTCCACTGCATTGCTACCAAGATGAGCTTGCTTGGGTTCTTTCATTCTAATAATTAACCTTTAATACAAAACCAGAACAATAGTCTGGATCCTGGTGAATACAGTTCCGACTTTCCAATTCTAACATGTTTTATTATTTTTACATTTTAGTACCCTATTTCTTGTCAACACTGGTCATTAAAATAGTTACAGTTTATGGCTCTGCACTTGGAAGTCTAGCTTCCAATATGAAATTTCCTTTTTGTTTTTAAAAACATGCCTGAGGAGAGTTCTACTGTATCAACAAAATACAATTTAACTTATACGGACTTTTTTTCAAACTCACTCAACATACRTCTTGTTTAACAACTTCCTAAGCAAAAGTGAGAAAAGCAACAAGCTTTTACAGTGTAACCTCTAGGATATGTTGGGACACAAGTAGGCCCACAGGAAAACCAAATACTTTTTAGAACCACATACAGTTTAGAAATTCAGTGGGAAATTCCTTGGTGAACTTCTGGAGTCATTTTATCCTCTTAGAATGAAAAACTTGCTTTCCACTCTCTTCACTTTTTTTTGTGAGTGCGAGTGATGCCTTAGAAGATGTCCTCTCTCCACTTGAAATTCAGGGCATTACTTTTAATCTATCTGATATGAGTTGCAGTTCCCTGAGGTGCCACCTGTGCCCTTGAGCACTGCAGTGTCATTTGGTACGAAGTTATATTGATCCGTTTGTACATCTAGATAGCAGGGCATGAGAAGAAAAGCATTTTGATGGAGGAGAGGTGTAAAATTTCCTTCCTACCTTGACTGGCCCCAGCCTGAACCTGGTAACCTTCAGGGCAGGCTTATTTGTACTGCTTTCTCCTTTAGAAGCAAGGGGAAGTTCAGAAGCTGAATAAATGAAAACAAAGCATTAGTCAGCCCAGTAATGATGTCTGCTCAGCATGCACTGATAGTACTAAATCCAAGTATGATACTAGCTTCATTGAGCAGGTAATGGAGATTACTGTGGAAAACAGTATTTTCAGTTGAAGGCATGTTTTCATTTACAGTAAATTGTGGGTTTCTCATCTTACTGAAAAAGATATAGTGGAAATAAAAGAAGGCATCGAACTAACTGGCAAGACAAACAGAACGGAAGGATCAATCATCCTTTTAATCACTAAAAGAGATTAAGACACTGAATCTTGCTCTCTTACAACTGTGTGCACTGGGAGCAATTCCATAACAGTCAATAACAAAGTGCTTGAGAAACTAAAAAAGAGCAATAGGATATGATAACAGTGTAAAAATAATGGGTAGCTTAGATTAAGATAGTTTACCTATCCCATAATATAATAGCAAAGAAACTCATAGAGCTTTCAAAGGCAGTAAATTTGACACAGATTAGAAGAAAAMCTTTCATGTTAATCTCACATATATCTCATTCATAGTGGCGTTCATAGTGAGGGGCCATAGATGCTATTTATTGAGCATCTAATGCAAGCCACTGAGAAGCAGAACAGTGGACCGAGAATATTTCTGATCTGTTCTGCTATATAAATTCATGTGGTCCTTTGCTGCTGAAGGTGCATCAGAAATCACGCCAAGTCACAGAAAAATAATTGTTCACATGATTTCCAGCACTAGAAAAGTCTCATAAATGAAACCAAGTTAATGGAAGAGGAGACAACAGTTAAACATTTTTGCTCAGTTGGAGATGTAATCTCAGGGGAATTGTCTGTCAACATGTATTTAGGTTACTTCCAAGTCTGTTACCTTTTCATTTTCTTGGCCAGGGTGATGAAGCTGATAAAAGAGAAAACAACTGCAGTGGCATAAACTGTTTCATTTAGTATTATATAAAAAAATCCTTTTTTCCCCCCTTTGTAAACAGGATTGTAGTTCTATTAAGGCATTTGAAAATGAATCAAGAGATTGTGGGATGAAAGAAAGTCGATAATTATAGATCTGGCTTCCTTCCCTTCCTCCTCCCCAGCTGAATCTATTTGCCTGCAAAATTGAAATAGAACAAGCTATGTCTTTGGGACTTAGCCACATTTACTTCATCTGTTTTGCCCTGCATGGAATATCCCTCTCTTTCAAGGACTAGCTCTGTTTTCATCAGTCCTTACCTACCCACAGCCACTGCCAACAGCTGCTGCAGTGGTTAGGTAGAGCAGGAGATAGACAGAGATCAGTTGACTGATTCCCAGGCGAGTTCCTAAATCACTCACTGCATGCACTTTCACAAACAGGTGTGTATGTGAGGGGTGGTGAGGTATATGCACTGGAGTACCAGTTAGCAAGTTTGCCTGAAAGGGGGTGTCACATTAGGAGGAGGGCTCTGACACGAGTAATATTTATTTGATGTTATTTGGGAGTCATGTCCTTCAGAGCAACAACCAGCCAAATGTTTTCACACAGAAAGAATACTATAAAATATTTTGTTCTATTTTAGCAAATCCAAGCTGATCTGGGAGTACAATTTTATTGGCCAACAGTAAGTCCTCATATCTAAATTAATTTTTATTAYGAGCAGCAGCATAGTAGGCGTTTCTACACAAGGATGAGGACATCTTTATTCTTCAGGCATATAACATGTTATTTTGAGCTTGTATGCAGCAGTACGGGTTGCCAAGAGCATAAATGAACAGACCAGGAAAATTTAGCACTTGGTAAAGATTGCACTGAAGAAAAAGCAGCACAAGTAAAATCAAAGAAACCCAGGAATTTCAGATCTTACAGATGATCAAAGCAATATTTAATCTTCCTTTTAAAACCAGCTAAGGAGTCGCATCCTTTATATCCAACACCAAATGGAGCCAAAGAGGCTTAGARTCAGGGAATTAATCAAATAGTGTCTTGGGCTATCTGGATCCAATTCAAGGTTTTAACCCCATGTCCAAGACCTTCTCCACTGATAATCACATGTCAAATGTGATTGGATCTTATGCACCAATTCACTTTTAAGTTTGTAGGATTGCTGCCTCTGCTGTCCCTGGAGAAGTTTAAGCACTGGTGTTTTACAGGATAAGCTACGGGATGGGATATTGTTGTACAGCCAGGTATTTCCTGCAGAGCCTTCTTTCCCTTCTCAATTTAATTCACTTTTTTCTTTGCCTTTTCCTCAAACCCCAATGGTAGACTTTAGCAGGAATCTTCCTTTACTAAAAAGAACTTCCTTCCAAGAGCTTCTGGCAATAGAAGCCACAAAAAATACCAACAAACCTAATAAATGAAAATGGATATTTCAGCCTCTGTCCTAATGTCTTTTAGAAACACATACTACTACTTGTATATGCTGTTTTCAGGCTATTTCTGGTTCCTTCTGAAGTCAATAATAATGTTTCCATTCACTGCAGAGAGACCAAGAAGTAGAGCAGAGAAGTGCAGGCCTACATTTATTACTACGTCCGAGGGGAACGTTTAGACATAGGATGTTCAATGCTTCTTCCTCACAGAACTTTTTTCTATTTATATACTTACATTCAAGAGAAGCCTAATGGTTTTAGATGGAGTAGAGGCTTGGTCCTTGCCCAGAGAGTACATCTGCTGGTATTAGACATGAGAAAAAAGTAGGGCACTAAAAAATTGAAAGGGAGAATGAAATGAAGTGGTAGGACAATTATATCAGCATAGCCATGTAGGCAGGTAGGTATGTGCTATTCATCTTGGTTATTTGTAATCCAACATATGTAATTCATATTACATGTAATTCATATTACATGACAGGCTCTCATTCTGTTGGCTCGCCTCTCATAATGACACAGGACTTTAAAGGAAGTTCTTTTAAATTAAATAATTCCATTAAAATATCTGCTCAGCCAAGAAGAGCACTTACTGGACTCTCAGACAAAGCAATCGCCAGCTGAATTATCAGAAGTCATATCTATGGTGCAATCAACAGTGTTTTTCAATTCTGGTGAGTCAGTCTAAAGATTAAAAAGTCAAAGGACAAACTGTTCAGCATAGTTTTACAATGATCATACCTTACTTTTCCAAGAAAATAAAGCTGTTTCTGAAGCATATACTTAGGGTAACAATAAAGCAAGGTGCAATCTACTTAAGTCCTCCTCACACCTTTAAGTTCCGTGTGATTTTTAGAATGGAAATAACATTTTTCTGAGGAAGATACTACAGTGGTACACAACAACAAAAAGCTCTCTCAGAGACAGAACTTTAATAATTTTCTTAAGTTTATATAAAAATTTGTGCATCAAGTTGACTATGACATAAGGGCATCTCTGTACAAGATCTGAGTCTGTCTACTCCAGTTGGAGGATCAACTGTTTTTTTCCAAAAGCTATGCCACCATCTTCCTTCCACCTAGTGTGGTCTGTAATATCTCTATTACTGTCAGAGATGTTCACATCTTCAGACATGGCCCATAGGAGGGAAAAAATTGGAAAAGGAGCTAAAGATAATCACAAGTTATGGAGAGGCTCAAACCAATACTGTCTTTGTAGTCAACTACAAAGTTGTTAATGTGTAAGGACACTGAAACCTATTTCCATCCCCCAGTCCTTCCTGCTTACTATTTTAATTGTCCATTATCCCAGACCAGGACAGATACCTGAATTGTTAGACTATATCTAGACTTGCAGGCAGAAATTTTAACAAAATTATTTTAACATTTTAACAAAAAGATGAGTTCTGGTTATGCTTGTCTGATCATTTGGATTACTGCCATCGCCACACTGAACTRGGTGTCTGCACTCACGTCGTGCCAGCCCTTCCTTGCAGTACAGTAAGACTCAGGACTTTGTCTCCTGCAATATACTGAAAAAGTCCTGCAGAGAGGAAAGTTGTTATGTTGCTTCAGGTCATGCACGTGACCAGCAGCGGTGTCCAAGCAAATTCTCTCTGTGGCCTATTAGTGCCTTTTATCTGATGACTGTAAGCGCAGGGCTCAGAGGAGGACTCTGATATCTGGCTCTGTCATTCCACCAGGAAATAAAATTCAGCACTAATCCCACAGCCTTGCCTAGGGCAGAGCACCCGGCATAGCAGGGATTAGAGCGATTCTCCCGAGCGGTGCTGATCCTACATTCAGCCCTGTATCAGTACCCAAGTGAGATACTGTCTTTCCCAACAAGGGATACTGTCTGTCCATACTGTCTGCTAACCAAGTCCTTGGGAACTAGCTCAATTCAGGCAGACCATCATTTCTACTGTCTCTGATTAATTTCTGCAACACTAAATACAGTGTCTCCTCAAAGCCTTTGCATTCCTCTTTTGGGGTCAGTAAAGACCTTCACCCATCAATGCCTTTTGGCAGGGGAAAATTCTAAAATTCAGTTTCTTGGGTGTTTTCCAGCATACGTTTGCAGCTTTAGGAGTGTCAGAAATCATTGTAACAAGGGAAAGAAAGTGCTTTTATGCAGCAAATCACTAAAGCCGCCTCCCCCCTGGAAACAGCATGAACTAGTCTCTTAAATAYAGTTCCAAATCCCTTGATCTGCTGGGATTTACAACCTCACCCAGAAAGCAAGGGGTGAAGCCAGGCAATGACCAGGGAGCAGAGGAAATGGCCTCACCTGCTCTGAATAAAAGGGCTGGGAAGAGAGTGGCCAAAGGAGGTGGTAGCTAAAGGAACCTGCTTTCTAAGGTGAGGCCTGATGACCGAGTGAGATTTCTGTATATCTGCTATGGATGATGGATATGTGTAAAAACATTTCCCTGGATGGGCAGTTAATGAGGCAGCCTGGCTGGTTTTGGTTGGTTTATTTTTGGCACTTGTGTGACTCAATGACAGATGTATAACACTTCAGATTCAATTCCCTTGTGCTAACGTTACACACACAGCCTCTCGTGTCCATCTCCCATCAACATAAGAGCAGCCAGGACCAGACCTGTGTTTATGCCTGTCCCCAAAGCTGTGTGATTATTTCTATACTTTAGATAATCGAATTCCAAAAGTTGTGAGCTAAGTGACTCGGCAGCGGTGGAAATGTGGCTTTGAGAGATTTTTGTATCAGATTATGATTTACTTTCCTGTTCCAGCAAGTGGAAAACCATACTGCTTTCCTGAGCTGCCTATCTTGAAATGGTACTTTTGCTATTCTCATGAGGACAAGCTTCCATTGTCTTACTCTGTGGCAACTTCATTGCTCATTTATAAATAGGAACAGATGTTTCACTTACATACCAACGAAGAACAGGTGTGGAGAATAAAATTGTTTCCTCCTGATTTAGTATTGTTTCCCTTTCTTCATACTAGCTTCTCTGTGAAGATAATCCACTCCTCTGTTGGCCAGCCGCTCAGCCTGGAGTGGAAGAGCCWGGCTGTGCTCCCTCCCATGCATGCTGCCCTAAGAACATCTGGATTTAGCACTCCTGTTCTCTTCAATGCCCAGAAGTGCAAAACAGATGACTTCTTGCAGCTGTATGAAGGTGGCAGTGAGGGAACCTGAATCAATATGCCTGATTATACAAATGGTGTCAAGGTACTGTCCTGTTTTAGACTTGTGCTGATARATTTGCAGTATTTTGAGTATAGGTAGCCACAGGTGTTGGCTCTAAGAGCAGCATGTTGCTTAAATGGAAACTGGGTATTCATTTTCAGAGGGATTCCTGTACTATAGTACTACAATTAGTCTTCTAGCTAAACATGTTAATAGTTTACTCAGGATTCACCAGTATGTTTTGAAATGCTAGAAATGGTTTATGACATTATGAAATTATATTATATTATGAAATTATATTATATTATGAAATTATATTATAATATATTATAATTATATATTATATTATGAAGTATATTTAGAAATGCTAGAAAAGGACAATTTATGACCTTTGGAAGAAGGGGCAGGCAATTCAGGAGGACAACAAAGATGTTGTGAGGTTATGCAGGGAGAAAATTAGAAGGGCCAAAGCCCAACTGGAACTTAATCTGGCTACTGCTGTAAAAGACAATAAAAAAGGCTTCTATAAACATGTTAGCAACAAGATGATGGCTAAGGAGAATCTCCATCCTTTATTGGATGTGGGGGGAAACATAGTGACAAAGGATGAGGAAAAGGCTGAGGTACTTAATGCCTTCTTTGCCTCAGTCTTCAAGAGTAAGACCAGTTGTTCTCAGGGTACCCAGCCCCCTGAGCTGGAAGACAGGGACGGGGAGCAGAATGAAGCCCCCATAATCCAAGCGGAAATGGTTATGGTTAGTGACCTGCTACACCACTTAGACACACACAAGTCTATGGGGCCGGATGGGATCCACCCAAGGGTACTGAGGGAGCTGGCAGAAGTGCTCACCAAGGCACTTTCAATCCTTTATCAGCAGTCCTGGCTAACCGGGGAGGTCCCAGTGGACTGGAGGTTAGCAAATGTGACACCCACCTACAAGAAGGGCCGGAAGGAGGATCCGGGGAACTACAGGCCTGTCAGTCTGACCTCGGTGCCGGGGAAGGTTATGGAGCAGATCATCTCAAGTGCCATCACGCGGCACGTACAGGACAACCAGGTGATCAGGCCCAGTCAGCACAGGTTTATGAAAGGCAGGTCCTGCTTGACTAACCTGATCTCCTTCTATGACAAGGTGACCCACTTAGTGGATGAGGGAAAGGCTGTGGATGTTGTTTACCTGGACTTTAGTAAAGCCTTTGACACCATTTCCCACAGCATTCTCCTGGAGAAACTGGCTGCTCGTGGCTTGGRTGGGTGTACTCTTCACTGGGTAAAAAACTGGCTGGATGGCCAGGCCCAAAGAGTTGTGGTGAATGGAGTTAAATCCAGTTTGCRGCCGGTCACAAATGGTGTTCCCCAGGGGGGAAACTGGGGACAGTTCTGTTTAATCTCTTTATCAGTGATCTGGACAAGGGGATCGAGTGCACCCTCAGTAAGTTTGCAGATGACACCAAGTTGGGCGGGAGTGTTGATCTGCTTGAGGGTAGGAAGGCTCTGCAGAGGGATCTGGACAGGCTGCATGGATGGGCCGAGGCCAACTGTATGAGATTCAACAAGGTGAAGTGCTGGGTCCTGCAGTTGGGTCACAACAACCCCATGCAACGCTACAGGCTTGGGGAAGAGTGGCTGGAAAGCTGCCCCGTGGAAAAGGACCTGGGGGTATTGGTTGACAGCCGGTTGAATATGAGCCAGCAGTGTGCCCAGGTGGCCAAGGAGGCCAACGGCATCCTGGTCTGTGTCAGAAATAGTGTGGCCAGCAGGACTAGAGAAGTGATCGTGCCCCTGTACTTGGCACTGGTGAGGCCACACCTGGAATACTGTGTTCAGTTTTGGGCCCTCACTACAAGAAAGACATTGAGGTGCTGGAGTGTGTCCAGAGAAGGGCAACAAAGCTGGTGAAGGGTCTAGAGCACAAGTCTKAYGAGGAGCRGCTGAGGGAACTGGGGTTGTTTAGCCTGGAGAAGAGGAGGCTGAGGGGAGACCTTACCGTGCTCTACAACTACCTGACAGGAGGTTGTAGTGAGGTGGGTATCGGTCTCTTCTCCCAAGTAACAAGCGATAGGACGAGAGGAAATGGCCTCAAGTTGCGCCAGGGGAGGTTTAGATTGGATATTAGGAAAAATTTCTTCACCAAAAGGGTTGTCAAGCATTGGAACAGGCTGCCCAGGTGATTGAGTCACCATCCCTGGAGGTATTCAAAAGACGTGTAGATGTGGTGCTTAGGGACATGGTTTAGCGGTGGACTTGGCAGTGCTAGGTTAACGGTTGGACTTGATGATCTTAAAGGTCTTTTCCAACCTAAATGATTCTATGATTCTATGATCTTATTACATGTAGTTGGACTTTATTCTTTCATCAGGAGTGGCTTTAATGGTTGTCAAATTACACAGAAATAGCATTAGTGTTCTCACATACGGAAAGTGGAGCAAGTACAAAAAATAGACTGATACGAATGTTTATTACCACAGAAAGATTTTAAAAAGTGACCTTCAGCTAAATAACCTCAAAGTTGTAGGAACAAGGCCCTGAGTTTCAAACGCTATTTTGTTTGGGAAATTACCCAGCACATGACTTAACTTCTGTGCTTTAGGTGCATCCTTCAGTGATTGCTTTTGTTAAAAAGAAACCAACAGGCTAAAAGGACAGGCTCTTACTGCATCTATATGACCTCCCTCTTGTCATGTAAACAGCAGAATGATAATGTTTCCCTGCCATCCCATTCTGAAGTTAGATGTTTAATATTGCTAATATTTAAGGTGCACTCGGTCATTCTGGTTCTGAAATATAGTTTTTATGAAGTGAACTGTGCTACTTCTTTTTACAACCTGGCTGTTTTTAGAGCCAGACTCCAACATTTCATTACTACATAACTTAAACTGCGCCACTGCTTGTGCCTGATAGCTGTAAATTACTCCTCTGGAATGAAAAAGGAACCTACTCCATTAAAATGCTCAAAGTGGTGACATACACAGGATTCATTTGCAAGACAATTTACAGGCACCCAAAAGTTTAGCTGTTCAGATCCTTCGTACTTATTCTGGTGCCATCCAAGAGAAGTGCTGTACTTTCTAGAATATGACTGTGAGGTCTCAGTTCACACTTTGCTGACACTACTCCTGTTGCAGTCATTTTTCCAAAGCGGTGAGAGGTACACTCACATCAGTTGCTTTCTCATCTCATCTGAAGTTGTTCTCCTCAACTCCATTATGCCATGACTGTCTTTGTTCAATCTTTGAATCCTGGTCAACAATATACCTGTACAGTACTTCTTGTCACGGTCTTAATTTCATCTTTCTTGGTATTTTCCACTAGGCAATGTTAATGTTTCTTTCAAAGAGCTTTCAGGAGGGAGCACTTGCAGAAGAGGGATATTTAGTGGAGATGCTTAGAAGCCTTTCCCCATGCACAGGGCTAAAGTACTATCTTTAGTGGCAGTTCCTGCATGGAGTACAGTAAAATGATAAAACTCATATTCTTTAGGGAGGAGTCAACAGGAAAAGCCTGCAGGCTTTTCATATCAGACTACACAGCCGGTAGTACACCTTGCCCTGCCAGGAAATGCTGGGATCCAAGCTGGCAAAGCATGCTGGTACTCTGGGTTAGCAAATCAGAAATGTCATAAGTAGATTAAATTTTTACTGGGGGAAGAAGGATGTCGAATGAAGAAACATTTATGTTCATGTTGACCAACTGATATGATACTGAATGAGACTATAATCTAAGCAATGAGTAGAAGGAAAGAGTGCTGTGAAAAAAAGGCAATGTGCATTTCATAGGAGCAACATGAGACCTCTTGTCTTGCACTGCTTTAAAGAAATAATGAAGTTAGTTGACATACCATTTTTTCTAACGTTATGCTAATGATGATTAGTACAGTGCTTACTTTTCATATTCTGGAAGTTTCAGTGCAAAAAGAAGAAATCAGTTTACCATAAGTATGTTGACAGTTATTAAAGAAACGTTCACAATTCAGGAGACCTGAATACAGTAACCTCTTAATAAAAATCAAATCTGATGCTCCTATAAGATATTCTCCTGTTATTACTATGTCTGGGTACAAGAGAGATGTTACAAGCCTTCAGTTTCCATGACCAGAAAGTTTCTGGATTAGTATTTAACCTCTGTCCAGCCCTTTCACTGCCTAACTTTCTGTCAGAAGTGTACAAGAGCTCCCATTAACATTATAAACAGAGGAGCCAACATCCTTTGAGCCACTTGTAAAATTGGTACAACGACATGACTTTTGAATTAATACTTCTTTCCACAGCGTATGTGTGGCAGCATCATGAGATGTCACACCCATTACTGGTAGCTTACAGCTCAGCATATGAAGGCTTCTGCTGAGATTAGATCTTTTTATGCGAGGTACTTAAAAACAAACCAATAAGAGCTCTGAATTCTTAAGTAGTGTTAACTGAAGACAAAACAATAAAATGTTATATTGTACAATAAAACAGAACATAAGAGCATAGCCTTGGAGTTTGACTACAGGTAAGTATTGCTGAAAACATTTCTTCAACCTGGAAACATCTTAGATTTAAGATTGAAATCCTCCCTCCCTCCCTACTCCATCTCTAATAGAAGATTTGCAAAACTTTGCATGGCCACAAAACAGATGTTTGGCATGTTTCAGGACTGGCAGTTTTTCCTCAAACCCTGATTATTTCCTTGGCTCCAATTTTGGACTTCAGAGTAGGCTGCTTTTGGTGTCAAGGAAGAAGCTGTCTTTCCTCAAAGGGAAAGCCACAGACTTCCTGGTCATAGCGCCAAAAACTCAGCATCCCTTGAGGAAAGTCCCCACCCTTAAAAGTGAGATTTCTGACAGAGCACAGGGCACCACATGGGTGCCTACAGTGATGAGGCAGGGCTGGGGTCTAGTTGGGAAGTCAGTCCACAGTGTGAGAGTCTTTGGCCAGGCACAGGCTGTGACAGAGCTTGAAGAAGGGAGTGAAAGCCCAGCCTGATCCTAAATAGGGCCCCAATAGGTAGGGGTGTGGGTCCCAGGTGAGGCTGGTCAGGGTCATAAAGGCCTGTTAGTGCACTCAGGGCCTGACACAGAGGTGCAAAAATGTCTTTTGTTTCTTGCAAAGCATTGAAATGGCTAGTGTGTGTCAGGGCAGGGGAGTGGGGGCGAGATTCAATCTAAGAGATCTTGAACAATGACTTTGATGAGGACTTTTTTTGGTGAGGAATTAAAAAGGGAAGCTTTGCCAAAGTGCCGATTACCATGATCAACAGCAATGACTTCAAAACAAGGAAGGAAAAAATGAAGTTGCTTGTTTAGCAGCAAATAGGAAAGTGCTTAGCAGGAGACTCCCTTAAGAAATTCATAGTACCTTTAGCCAGGCAGAACCTGCTAAGATCTAAATTACAGATGAGACGTGCACCAGAGATAAGAAAAAGCAAGGTTAGTGAAAGGCATGATGCGCAAATGACTTCGATAACTATTTGAAAAATGTATGATAGTTATAGCAATTTCTGCATGACTATTGTATATGTGGAACAGCATTACAAAACGATTCAACTCTGTAACGACACAGTGAATCAGTAACCTAGCATTCCCACTTCAGTGATAATTTGTGGTGGGTTGGACTATACAGCACTGCACAGAGCTGCATAGGGACACTCAAGCTGGTTTTGAATGACCTGGTAGGCAGAGTTACCTACCTAATATGCTGTATTGTTCCTGTTTCAAATGAACTACCTTGATTATTCACAACAGTGCAACCAGGAGAGATGTGCCAGAGTGGGAATAAGAATTCAGGATTCCTTCTTTGTAGCCTTGCGATCTTTGAAGACCTGGAAATCACCACAAAGTGTGCTTTTGCTTTAGTACTGCAGGATAAGTAGAAAGAGTTGGGTACAACAGCTGAGAAATCAGGACTATCAGTGGAGCTGAAAGAGTGTGTGGATGCACGTTGCAATTTCTGTTGGGCTGCAGAAGTGGCTGGACTGGCTGAAAGAATAGCTGCTTGCAGGGTATGCCTCATCAGGGAGCCTTGGAAGTTGTGAGGATGTTGAAAGCATGTGGAAGATACAGGCACCACAGAGCTTCTGTGAGTGCACCACATAAATAGTGACTTAAGTCATAGAACTCCTTCGAGCTCGGACAAATAGCAGAACATCACAACCTTTCAGGGCTTCAACAATGTCTAAAGTTTCCATGGAAATCTGTCAGACAAACATACATGGAGAAACTGGACTGGGACCTACAGATGTGACTATAAGTAATGTGATGTTTTGCCGTGTTTTAGATTTGTGGCTTGGATACTAGTAATCAGGCTGATACAACAGACAATTGGTTAAGATATTGCTCTTTCTATACCACTTTTTTGGTAGCAAATAAGTGCAGTTAATTGCATTGTGTATGCAAGCTTGTTTGAGCAAGGCAAATGCTATTTATTCCATGTTTGCACACATGAGCTTCTGTGTGCATAAGAGCACTTCTTTTAAACTGCTCTGCTAACTTATTACCAGGTCCTCTTTTTGCAATGCATTTGACAGCAAAGACTCGATAACTGTTATTAGTGCTCAGCTACCTTGGAATTGTGCTGGATATTACAATTGTACCTTAGTCCCTGGGAAAATTATTGCAACAGTGTGCTTCCTGGTCCATATCTAAGGAAAAATTATCTTAGCTTTACATAACTCTCACCTTTCGATTCTTGGATTTTGAAATAGGAAGTTCCCAGATAGATATCTGTGTATTTACAATATCTATTTTCATATGATGCTCTCTATTATTTAAATTCTTAATTACTCATTTAACTGCAGTGCCTTCCTGTTCTCATTTCCAAAGTGTCATGCAGCTGAATGGCAAGAAATCTCCCCTTTTCATTCAGCTGTCAGCTCTCCTTTGGCTGGAGAAAGACTTAACTATGGTGGGATGATATGGTTTCATGTGCTGCAGCTGGCAATCTGAGCTTGGGGCAGAAGATGAGCACTGGGTACCATTTGCTTGTGTGGCTGATAGGGGGCTGGGGCAGACTCCTTGCTGGTGTGCGGGTCACTGTCCCAAGGGGAGGAAGATCTCTGAGTGGAGGTGAACGCCAGAGAGGTACAGGGGCTGTTTGCTTCCTGCTAACAAATCTGATAGTTGCTGATTATTAGTACTGCTGTGGACTAGCATTGAATGTGCTCCTTTGTAAAAGGTGAAAGGGGGCCTCCTTCAAGAGATCAGAGCACCCCATTGCCCTTGTCTGTATTTTATGTTCCTCTTGAACACTGCCCTCTCTCCTATGCTGTTGACTAGCTGAGGGACATGTTAACTCTGAATCCAAATGCAAGGGTAGCAAGAAAATCTTCTGGAGGCAGAGGTTTGAATTTGTACGGTTGTTGCCACACTAAAGCTCTGGTGCTTATTGTTAGACCCTTTAGGTGCTCTTACAGCACAATAAATACAGAGATATTTGCAGATGCAGAAGGATATTTCTTACATGTTGCAAAGTAAGATATGTACTTATAGCATCAAATCAATTTTTCTGTACTGTCTAAACCAAGTAATATTCATATACTACTGATTTATATCAGAAAATTCCRTTTACTTCTTTCATACTTTAAAGAGATGTAGTCTAGGTTTAAAGGATTCAATAATGTTTAATTTAGTCAGAGTATGTCCTACTCCTTAGATATCCTTGCGTTAAAGATCAGTATTATTGCTAATACAGGTTAGTCTTAGAAAACTTAAAGGYAGCCATAAAAACTTTAACATAAGTTCAGGAAGTTCAGCTCAGGAATAGCCTCTACTATTGCAACACTAAGAAATATAGAGGAAATGGTGACATCAGGTAAGAAATCAGAGATTTCATCTGTACTGTAATTTGCTGCTGACATCAGTTGGCAGGGAGATAATAATTAACAGGATTAATGCAGTAAAGGTTATACCATCTATGTGATATCTTTTTACTCTTCCCCCTAGCGTGACAACTGTTAACCAACTTTCCCTGGTGAAGACCAATTTAGATAAAAGAGGAGGACTGCGGGAAGTATTCTGAGGCAAGGGTCTATTTCTTTGTCAATCCACTTTCTTCTTCCTGATCTCTGATTTTGCAGTCTAAGGGCTCGCATGAGCTGCGTTCCCATCACTCATGGTATACAGCCACTTCCCTATGGTAATGGCCTGGCGCAGAGGCAAGGCTTCTTATCATCAATTGTGGGTTGATCTAAAAAGCTGGAAGCCTGATCATAGTGGTACAAAAGGGTCAGAGGAGAAATTACAGGTAAATATTCTTGTCACTGTTTCCAGGGACCTCAGTGAAAAACATTCTCCTTACCTTCAGAAGGGTTATTAGCAGCTGCTCAACTTCCACATCTTCAGTAGGTATCCCAGACTTAATGGACTCATTGAAACAAGCAGTGCTGTGACATTGCTAGGAAAGAACCAGGTCCTCTAAACATTGAAGGGGTGCCAACAACTAATGGTGTACTGTCACTGATTTTTCCTCTGAATTGCCAAAACTTCAGTGACAACAGTCCCATTGGCTTTAAGAGAAAGAATCAAGAAACCCTTGTTCAGAGAGGTCTTTATCACAAGTACTAAAGCTACTTCAACKGGGGGAGCCTCGTGTGTCTGAAACCTGCATGTTTCTCCTACAAAGAAGAATTTTAACACCGTTTAAAAACTCGGTTCTTTTCCTCATGTCACTAGTCTTAAATTCAGACACAATGTAAGGAATTTTCTTCTTGTCATGTATGTGGAAAGAGGTACTGGTAAGCAAGATCTAATATTGCCTTAACGTCTCCTCACAGGACTAGAACAGAGAAGGATCTGGACAACAAACGGTGTTTTATTTTTAAGGCTCTGTAAATTCTCCCCTAACTGTGATGAAGGGACTATTTTAACCTCAGCCCTCCTTTTTTACCTTGATTCTTCTTCTTCTGTGATTCCAATGGATTTTATCTTAGTGAGATCTTTTCCTCATTACATCTTTTAACCTCTGGCCCATAAGCCAGAAGATTTTATTAAAGTCTAATGAGGCTTTTAAAGGATTCAAAGGTTTGAATAATTATCAAAACATTCAATTCTTGCAGCAAATTTTACGAACAGGCCTATTATAATACACTCCTAATCAGAAAATGTCAGTGGGCATTAGTTGTAGGCCAGCTAACTTCGGTATATTCCTAATGAGTTCTCTTAGCCTTCAGGCTGAGGGCAGGATCCATAATTCTTCTTGTTCTTGCTAATAATGATGACCCAGTTCAGTCACTTGAGAAGAAGGGGGTTCATCGGTACCTCAGAACATCATCTCAGGATAGTGGAGATGGCTCTGTTCATGTGTTTGACTTCTTGTTGTGATACGGGGAATACTTTACCACTAGGAGACAGGCCTTCCGCAGAACAAAAAATATAACCAGTCCAGAAGTTATTTTTTTTCTATTGTTGAAATGCTAGGAATCCTTCATTCTGCCAAGGGTCCCTTGTCGCACGGGGCTGAGCGGGTTCTTGTGTATCCCCAGTGTTGTGGTTTAACCCGGCAGGCAGCCAAACACCACACAGCAGCTCCTTCACTCCCCACCCCAGTAGGATGGGGGAGAGAATCGAAAAAGAAAAAGTAAAATTTGTGGACTGAGATAAAGACAGTTTAATAGAACAGAAAAAGAAGGGAAAATAATAATAATAATGGTAGAATATACAAAATGAGTGATGTACAATGCAATTGCTCACCACCCGCCAACCGTCCCCAAGCAGCGATTGCTCCTCCCCCACCAACGCCCAGTTTATGTACTGAGCATGACGTCATATGGTATGGAATACCCTGTTGATCGGTTGGGTTAGCTGTCCTGGCTATACTCCCTCCCAGCTTCTTGTGCACCTGGCAGAGCATGGGAAGCTGAAAAGTCCTTGACTAGCGTAAACACTACTTAGCAACAACTAAAACATCAGTGTGTTATCAACATTCTTCTCATACTAAATCCAAAACACAGCACTGTAACAGCTGTAACAGCTTCTAGGARGAAAATTAACTCTATCCCAGCCAAAACCAGGACACTCAGATATTGCCAGTTGAAGATGGTCTGACACTGGGTTTCCTAACAGTGCAGAGGCAGAAGTGGTTAATGCTGTGCYGGATACTAATCTACACCTGGTGGTCATGTAAGATATGACCATCTAAAACAGTGAATCTAAAAGGTCTACTTTACAATAACAGAAATGTTACATTTCTAATGCTCAGACTGTGTGGAGTTCGTCACCCTCCACAGTGTCCTGGCGTTTAGATATGAAATTCCCTTGAAGACAGTAAGTGCTGTTAATCTGCAGCCATACAAATGAGATGAGAATTTTCCTGAGTACTCTGAGGGGCCCAGAAAAAGCAAGATGCTGTTATCACAGATAATGTGTTTTCCTTCATATTATGACAGCAAGCATGTCCTCAAGCAACCCTGTATGGCGTACAGTGGTGGTGACATAGTGACATATTCTGGCAGTCTACATGGCAGTACATACTTAGCTGTTGGAGCTCTTGTGGATGGACTACACAGCCATACCCCTGGAGGCAGATTAATGAGAATGATTTGTAATAATTATTGTGTCCACAACTATGAAGGATGGCACTGAGTTTTTCCTTACTGCTCATGCAGAATAGAGCTGTCATAGACATTTTATGGTCAGTACACTYTGAATCTTATGTATCTTGCTATAATAATTGTAACATAAATATTCCCACATGAATATTTAAGAAACTGCTTTCCCTTTGTATTGTATGGCATTTGCATAATTATCACTGAAATTCGTGGCAGATTCAAACTGTCAAGTCTGTTTACATTGCAGTGGAAAAGTATTTACTCATCCATCCAAATGTTACATTTGCATCTGTAACAGAAAATGCATACCTCTTCAGTTTGCTAATGAGAAAAATTATACATCTGGTTAAAGAAACTTTGTCAGAGGCAGAGCTGGCATTTCCCATATCCCGTTAATGTATGGATACACTTCTTTCCCCCCTTGAATTTCAGTCAACTGTGAGAACATGTTATTGAGGAAATTGAGTGGTGCCAGAATTTATATGAAGTATTAAACCCCAGGCTTCTGAGCCGTTGGCTTATAATAGTCACAGTCTCATTTGGCTGGCCAAGTAACAAATACAGCATTAATACAGGATTTAAAACTAGAACAAAATAAATGGGACATTGCCCTGTTCTTTAAAGGGGTGAACATTTGGGGCCTCAAAAACAGCGTCTGAGAGAGGAGGTGCTGAGTACCTGACAGGATTTGGCACCAGGACACTCAGATCTCCATTGCAGCTGGAGTTAGTCAAGCCCCTGACTGATAAACCAGATGCAAACCTGCAATCAGACTCTGTGCAAAGCAGCTCAGGTCCAGTTAGGTTTATTAGCTTAGCCTCAATAGAGATCGAATGAAGCAGCACTGGTCCAAAGCTGGCTTTGAGGGACCATAACCTCAAACATGCAGGAACATGATAGAGCTATACCCAAAGGGCTCTTCAGAAGTCAGAACAAGTCCAGATGGATTGGTCTGGATTGGAGCTGGCCATACTAGCTCTCAGCTGGTTTCAGGCAGAGTGATTCAGCGTCTTTGGCCTGTGCTTTTGTGTTAATTGCACAGGAGAAGAAATCAGAGGACTTGGCTCCCTGTCAGTCTAAAGAGTGGAGCGCTGGCTGCAACTCAGTYGTCTTGTCCTGCTGGATCCAGAAGGAAAATGATGCACTCTGTAACAGTTGTCTGCCTTGCAAAAAGAAACTGAATGACAAGAATTAGCCCGAAGAGGCAAATGTTCAAATATCAGGGTTCAGGTTCCAACCAACGTGAGTCTGGCTTAGAAAAGACTAGTGTTTTGAGATATGTTAGGTTCTCTCTGTCTTTGGAAACTTCCAGGTGTACTTGATGAAATTCCAGACTTGTCCCTTGAATTAGAAAGGCTACAGGTTTTCTCTCATACAACTGAACTTGACATTCCTGTTAGCAGGACCTGGGGGGCTAAGTAATGCATTACTATCTGTAAGACTTGAAATAAAATCAGCACTGCATCCTTCTGAACTGATGACCCTGTATAGTCCCAGACTTCTTGCTTTACTGATTGCCTTGAAACATTTATATGAAACTTTAAATGGATAGGTCAAAGATAGTTATCAAAATGCCTTGCTGTATTAATACAGGAGGTGTGATAGAATCAGAAACGCTTCTTTGGCATTAAACTACTTAAGAAAAACATTCTTGTTTAGATCTAGGGTTTTATTTTGTACCAATGTCTATGCTAAACTGAGATGCTTGATCATTTCACTTTAACTCTCCATCTTTTAAATTGATACTCTTAAGTATTTTTCCCCATTCATAATAGTGGCCTTCAAAGTAACAATTAACTGAAAATGTCCAAGAAGTGAATAACTGAACTGTGAAAAATGTCTTTGTATTAAATACATAGAAGGATGAAGCTGCTTCTTGGCCCCAAACACTTATTAAGCTCCTTCCTTCCATGACTCTTTCCTTTAATAAATGCAGCTACCTCATTCTAGCCATTAAAAGTCTAAGTAAGTGAATCATTAGTACTTTTCTATACAAGAATATATTATATTTGTCTTAAACTGTTCTTTCTGTTACCTGTGGAAAATCCCAAAATTTGTTTCTTCCTCTTTTGGGTAATAGGGCTTTTAAGTGCTCTTGTCACTTGCATACTACACCACTATATTTTTATCTTTAAATGGTGCCCATGAAATTGTGTATCACTCATAAGAATTGCCTCTGAAACATTTCTCTGGGGTTAAGGCATTTCTCATTTGTGGGCATATTCACACCAGGAGCCTGTTTTATTGATGTTTTTAAATCTTTCTTTGGCACTGAATTTGTTTTCTCAATACAGGTGCTGTTTGCATCTGTGTTTGCCAGTGGCCCAGGGTTTATGTAATTTGGACATGTGTTTAAGCTGGAAAATTGACACAACATGTAAAATCTTAATCTGAGTTTAAGAAATTTTTGAAGGGGGATATAGTGTTTTGGTTTGTGTCCTCTGTACTTCAAACTGCAACTTCATGGTGTTAGGTCTCCTCTGCATTTCCTCCATTTTTTTTTTTAATGTCAACTTTTACTCATCTGTGTAATAAACTGGAATGTTGTCTCAGTCTTGGGCTGGGGCCAGAGATGATCTCCATGGGGGAGGAAAAGATGTAACGGTAGAAACTGGGCACCCAAAAGCATGGGGAGTAGTGCCTCCTGCAACAGGGTTAGTGCAATAGTGTGGGAATTTTTTTTCCATTCTTTGTGCAAAGTGTCCAACTTTTGGCTTTAATTTCCTACTTTGCTGTAAGCCCTCTGACATTTCCTCTACAAAATCTTCTCCTCCCTGGATGTGATTGACAGCTCCAAGCTTTATCTGCGATGGAAGAATCATGGGTCCAAGCTCTCATCTCTTTCACATCCCTGACAAGTATCTTGATCAGCTGGGGCTTTAGATCAGTATTTCCATAACCCTCCGAAGGAGGCTATGTGACAGCTGTGACTTGAAAATGGATGAAGAAATATCAAAATGTATTTCTGGGGGTTCAGCTTATTTTCACAGCAGTGTGTCTTAGGGCTTCAGGGAAGGCTTCTGCCAAAATCTGCCCAATAAATAAATTACTTTGTGCTGAGCACATTTACTTCAGATTCTCTAGTCAGTAGCAGGCTCTCCCCTCATGGCACAAAAATCCTGTGAAATTTAACCTCACAAAAAGAAACTCTGACTTCTCTGGCTCACAGGGTATTGGGCCACTGAGGCACAATATCTACATATATAATTTTCTATGCAGCATATGAAGCTAGAGATGAAGAATGAATGGCATGAAAGGAGAAGAAAGTGTGATGATGAGCATTGCACAGCAGACCCTGACGTGTCCGCGAAGGTTAACAATCAACCCTTTGTTGGGGTGGGGAGCTGAGAGTGTGACCTGAGCACATACGAAATGAGGCAGGGCCCAGACTTAGATGCACACAGTACACTTTTCAAAAACATGTGACAACTGCTGTCTGAAACCTTAGAAGTAAGCCTCTTCTGATTCGGTTGTGCTTGATTTATATTAGCAACCTAAGAAGCCACCAGAAGAATTCCAGGTGTTCAGGGCTTTTCTTATTATGCTAAAATTTCCTCAATAGCATTTCATCATAGGGGTCAAAATCCTTGATTTTTTTTTTTTTTTTTTTTTTACTTGGAAAGTGTTTCTTTTGGTTCATTTGTAGGGTCAATATTAATGCCATCTGATATGTAGACCCCAAAACAGAAGATATGGGAAGAAGCTAAATTATAAGATAAGGAAAGTGGAAAGCAATTTCAGCAAACCTGGGTTCTAGAGAATTAAATTGTTCAGCCATGCTCCAGGAAGCAAATTTATACTCAGGTTACAGAGCAAGGTTTGGTTTAATTGACCATGTTGTAATTTTCCCACACCCTTTGGTCACAGAAATCAGATGCAGTTCTCTGATGCCTGAGGCATCAAACCAGACATGGTCTGAGGTATCTGAGAGCAACCAAAGCTCACTAATGGAACCTTGTGGTGTGCAGAACAAATGTATTTATACTGCTTGTGTCCCTCTTAACCAGAGAGTTACAAACAGCCATGCTACGTACAGCACTTTTCGGGAAAGACGGTGAAGATGCTCTTGACTCTCCATTAGTTGCTGGAGTGACAAGTGTCTATACCTTTGAGGAGCTGACTGACATAGAAGTATAAGTAAGGTCTAGCTTGAAAACATACAAACTTTTAAATTCAAATATCCTTTTCATCTGCTCTTGAAAGACTTTTTAAAAAACAATTTAATACATTTATTCGAAGTAGAGATCAAGTTTCTATTTTTTCTAGAAAGGTTAACAGTAGAAAATGATGAAGATCCCAAATTTAGAATATTAATACACTGTTATTTTGCCTAAGATGCTGTTGTATTTGTGCTAATATAGACTTGCCAAAATATTTAGAAATATAAATACTATACTACCGTCATAATAAACAAATAAAATAAATTTGGAGATACACAATGCCTCGAGTTCCCAGATTAATGTTGTATGCATGTACATGTTGCACATTTGCTTTTTTTAATAATTTAAGTTCAGTCCTTTTCAGCAGGATTCTAACTCATGGTACAAATTAGCAAATTTCTACAAAAATTTGTCAGGGAGAATGCTATACAAATGTAAACCATTTATAACTGTTCTAGGTTGCTTAATCAAAATACCCAATTACAAAAATTGCAAGAACGAAAGGATCTGAAAATAGTGAGTATGACTTTGAGCTTAAGTTCAATGATTATCATCTATCTGTCAATGAGTGAAATGTGTATAATCTACTACTAAAATGGAGCAATTAAGTTTTACATCAAGGAGCATGTTCAGTTACCATTACCAATTAATTCCACAGCATTCTCACTTCTGCTTAATTCAGTGAATACCATTATTTTGCTTCCTAGCTTCTCAGCTATTCAAAATACTTCATGGAAACAGTAGACACAGCTATTTCTTCCCTATCATGCAATAAGCTGGCCTTGCACCCAAAAACCAAAGGCAAGAAGGTTCAGTCACCCTTTCAACAGGATCAAATAATTCTCTTTCCCACTTGTCCGAGCGGGTCAGAGTACAGCAGTATATGAGCCAGAGCACAGATTCCAGGTTGTCTTCTCTCGCTGAAGGGGTACAGTGCGTGGTCACCCTACTGGCTGGAAAGCAATTAATATTTTCATAAACTCACACTTATTACTACTTTTATTTTTTACATCAGCCCAAATTATGGCTGGGATGTTATTGTGATGAAATCATGCAGGCATAATATGGATGTGCAGTAATATGATATTTATGGTGTAATTCAGGCTCCATTGATGAGTTATTAATTTAAAATGTCAGCAGGAATGCACCCCAGCTACAAGATGAGGGCCATCTCTTACATATGTGTTAAACTCGGTTTTCTTCTCTCCCTGCCTCCTCTAAAACCAGGAGAAAGTCTGTGAATTCCCTTCATATATAAATTGCAATGAAGACCCAGAGGCCAACACTGCTGTATTTTGTTTCTGAAGCCCAGGAGAGCACAGGAGCCCGGCAGGGCTGCTCAAATGCAGCCAGCAGCTTCAAAGTGCTGCCTGAGGCGAAACTTTGCTGAACCTTAGCCTGGGGAGCGTGCCAAGTGGGACACACTGAACTAATGTCACGCTGGCTCTGCCACCTCCCGGCCCTTCTGCCTGCTTCCAAGGCTCCAGGCATTGTGGTGGGCTGGGAATGGCAGCTCTACTGCCCTCCTTTCCCTCCTGACTGCTGGTCCTCCCTTGCTTCCTCTGTACATGGCGCCTGGAGGAGAATTCCACAGCCTGAACTGCTGCTTTTCCTCTGGGCGAGGGGTCAAGCCCTCGGCATGGGTAGCCTCACAGCCGCCTTTTTTACAGAAAAGTAGCTCAGAGCACAAACCTACAATTGCCAAATCTATAAGGGCTTCTCCCTCGGCAGAAGGGAGGAATGGGGCACAAGCCTGAGCCAGCAGAGCCAGCCCAGAGGGAATGCTGCTCTTGGTGCAGTGTAGACCTGTCCTGAGGCAGCATGGACTGGCACCAAGAGCCAGAGAGGCCCCGAGGAGAGACCGAGATGGCTTAAAAGCACGTGTGCCTTTGCCRAAGCCCAGGACTCACCCCAGTGCAGTCCCAAGCTGACCCCACACTGTGTCATTGGTTGTTTCTGTCGTCCAAGAGCATTTTCTCAATATGCTGATGTTTCCGTGCACTCATGTCTGTGTTGTCAAAACTGGGACATCCTGCTGTGCTGCCAGTCACCTGAACACACAACCCSAGTTACTCTAAGAGATGTGCTTGCTGCTAAGCGCTTCCTCCTTGGCGGCAAAGCTAGCTTTGTTCAAACTTGCTCTCTGGAGAGGATGTCAAATAAATTCTTCCAGAGTGCATCTACCAAATCTCTCACTGAAGCCCTGCATTACATGTCTATGGATTTGTGTGCTTCTATCCTTGCCTTATGTAGCTGGCATGGACTTAGTTTGACCTGCAAGTGGCAGTATATGGCTTAAAATGCTTCCTTCTTCCATGGCTCTTTCTCATCCAGCTCGATGATCTTCGGAGGGAAGGATAATCGGAGGGCTGACTGAATTCCCCTGACTAGGGGCTTACTTAAACAATCTTCTTGTCTGAATGGTGTCATACAGCTCCCTATTATTCCTAATACTGCTCAAGCATAGGAAAAGGTTTTGAATTGCTTTCTTTTCTCAAGTTGTTTTAAAGCTGCTTTTTATAGTAGTCAAAAGATTTCTTTCCCTGCATATTTTGAAGGCTTTCATTTCCTATGTGAATTTTGAAATAGTGCTGCGTAGCTAATTTCTACATAATGCTTGGGTGTCATCATAAATATACATAGAGAAATAAGTACATTCAGTCAACAAAAGAAACTTAACTTGTGCACATGATTTCCTTTGCAAAGCTGGTGTTAAAATTCTCTTTGGTTTTTTGGTAGCAGGATAAACTTTTTGCATTGCTGCAACACTTCCCAAGCCTTTCTGCTGACCCAACATGACAGTGATAGGGTTTAGTCAGATCCCATGGCAATGCACTGAGTATAAACAGATGACATTGCTCCCTATTTTTTAAATTTTTAAATCCTACTGACCATAATCTGTGGCCACTCTTCCATAAGGACTTTCTGAAGTAGYTCCCAGGTGAGACTGACATCTCGTACCCCTGAGATGAGGCACGGAGAAAATTGGATCAATCCAAGCACCGCACAGGTTTTGTCAGTTGGAGAAGGCAGAGACACCAAGACTGCTTATTCCCCATAGGGGTAGCCCCACCCTCAGGTAGGGCAGAAGTAGATGATTGCCCAAATTACCAGCAGGGATTAATATTTGTGTGATAGATAGATGCTGGAGCTAGGTAAGGCAGCCCGATCTGCCCCCCGTATAACAACCAGCGCAACTAAGAAAAGGCGACGGGTGATAGTAGTAGGCGACTCTCTTCTRAGAGGTACGGAGGCACCCATTTGCCAACCGGACACACTCTCTAGAGACGTGTGCTGCTTACTGGGGGCTCACACCAGGGATGTCACCAAGAGGCTACCAAGCCTCGTACAGTCCACTGACTATTATCCGCTGCTGCTGTTTCACGTGGGCACCAGTGATACAGCTAGAAGCAGCCTGGGGAGTATCAAGAAGGAYTACAGAGACTCTGGAGCATAGGTGTTTTTTTCATCAATCCTGCTGGTCAAAGGGAAGGGCTTTGAAAAGGCCAGTCAAATCCGGCAAATCAACAAATGGTTACGGGACTGGTGCCACAGTCAGGGGTTTGGCTACTTAAGCCATGGCACTCGCTTTGAGAAACCTGGTCTACCTGGGGCTGACGGGGTCCATCTGTCAGAGGAGGGGAAGAGCATCTTCGGTCATAGGCTTGCCAAGCTGGTGAAGACGGCTTTAAACTAGAGATGCTGGGGGAGGGAACTTCAATCCATCCCAATCCTACCAGTTTGATGCCAGGGCCAGCAATAGATGCCCAGAGCCTGGAGAAGGATCATAGGTCAGCAGGAGAGCGCCTGAAGAGCAGCGCAAAGGAACCCCAGCCAGTAAGACAGCTTCATCGGGGGCCCAACTTAAATGCCTCTATGCAAACGCACGTGGCATGGGGAATAAACAAGAGGAGTTAGAGACGTGCGCACGCCTGCAGGGCTACGACCTTATTGGCATCACAGAGACGTGGTGGGATGGCTCCTATGACTGGAGTGTTGGAATGGAAGGATACAGGCTTTTTAGGAAGGACAGGCAGGGGAGACAAGGAGGGGGTGTCGTCCTCTATGTCAAAGACCAGCTGGAGTGCATGGAGCTCCGCCTGGGGATGGATGAGGAGCCGACTGAAAGCTTATGGGTCAGGATTAAAGGGAAGGTAGTGACAGGTGACATTACGGTGGGTGTCTGCTACAGGCCACCCGACCAGGAAGACTGAGCAGATGAGGCCCTCTATAGACAGGTAGGAGCAGCCTCATGATCACAAGCCCTGGTCCTCGTGGGGGACTTCAACCACCCCGATATCTGTTGGAGGGACAACACGGCAGGGCATGGGCAATCCGGGAGGTTCCTGGAATGCGTTGATGATAACTTCCTTCTCCAAGTGGCAGAGGAGCCAACGAGGAGAGGTGCTATGCTGGACCTTGTTCTACCAACAAGGAGGGGCTGGTGGAGAATGTGAAGTTCAAGGGCAGCCTGGGCTGCTGTGACCATGAAAAGGTGGAGTTCAAGATCCTTAGGGCACCGAGGAGGGTGCGCAGCAAGCTCACTACCCTGGACTTCAGGAGAGCAGACTTTGGCCTCTTCAGGGATCTGCTTGGTAGAGTGCCATGGGACAAAGCCCTGGAGGAAAGAGGGCCCCAAGAAAGCTGGTTAATATTCAAGGATCACCTCCTCCAAGCTCAGGAACGATGCATCCCAGCAAAGAGGAAATCGGGCAAAAATGCCAGGAGGCCTGTGTGGATGAACAAGGAGCTCCTGGGCACACTCAAACAAAAAAAGGAAGCCTACAGAGGGTAGAAGCAAGGACAGGTAGCTTGGGAGGAATACAGAGAAATTGTCCGAGCAGCCAGGGATCAGGTTAGGAAAGCTAAAGCCCTGATGATAGAATTAAATCTGGCCAGGGACGTCAAGGGCAACAAGAAAAGCTTTTATAGGTACGTTGGGGATAAAAGGAAGACTASGAAAAATGTGGGCCCTCTCTGGAACGAAACAGGAGATGGGGTTACCTGGGATACGGAGAAGGCAGAGGTACTAAATGACTTTTTTGCCTCGGTCTTCACCAGCAAGTGCTCAGGCCTCACCGCCCAAGACGCAGAAGGCAAAGGTGGGGACTGGGAGAATGAAGAGCTGCCCACTGTAGAAGAAGATCAGGTTCAAGACCATCTAAGGAGCCTGAAGGTGCACAAGTCCACGGGACCCAATGAGATCCACCCATGGGTCCTGAGGGAACTGGCGGATGAAGTTGCTAAGCCACTATCCATCATATTTGAGAAGTTGTGGCAGTCTGGTGAAGTTCCCACTGACCGGAAAAGGGGAAACATAA
>JAYKAV010002813.1:113814-141856 GCA_035582835.1 Phoebastria nigripes | reverse complement strand
GGTTGGACTAGATGACCTTTAAAGGTCCCTTCCGACCCAAACTATTCTGTGATTCTATGATTCTGCTAAAGATTTCCTGTTTTTTATGCCAACAAAGTGGATTAAGTTTACCTGTGAAAGGTCAAGAACAGAAGAATAGTCTTCTCCGTTTTCTTCTGAGAGACTTCAGCCTGGTTTGTTTATTTGTTGGTTGTCACCCAAAGTTTGAAAATAGCTTGAGTGACACCCTACAAATCTCTGTTTTACAGATGGAGTAAGAAGGCAGAATTTATACATACTGGTTGTTATTCTGCTGTCTCACCCATGAGTCAACCCTCCCTAGGACTGAATGGCAATCATAAGCGACGCTCTTCTCTCTGCTTCCCATCCTCCCTCTGCTTTATGTGTAAAGGTGGTATGCTTCAGCCTTGTCAGCTGCAAGTCTGGTGCTTTTTCACAGGCTTTAAAAACAAATCTTAAAAGAAACTGTTCTTTTCTGTTTGGCTATAAAGGACACTGAAAGTTTCATATATAGCATATCATGCATAAAAATAATCCCTGCAACTGCGATGTACAAGTACTTATTGTTCTGAGGTAAAATCAAGTGTCACAAGTGAAAAATATTACTCTGAAAAAAAAGTCCTTGCTTTAAGAAGTAGAGAAAAACAGCTATACCAGTGGAAAACCAGAACACAGAGAGGGTTTTATTTGTAATTCAGCCTTTTTATGGTACTCATCGGAATCCCTTTAGTACCTCATAAATATGAATTAATTTATGCTCATAACTCTTCTATGAAGTATGGAAATATTATTTTCTTCAGTTTAGAGAAGGGAAAATGGGCCAAGGAAAGATCAAATGAATTGCCCAACATCATAAAGATCACCTGTAGTAGAGCAGAATAGAAATGAGGATTTCCAGAGTCCTGGGCCACACTTTTAACCACAAGACAATCTTTCTCTCAAAGGTGAGTGTTGGTATCTACCACACAGAGAAAAAAAATCAGCCCCACTTTCGGGAAAATAAAAACATGGTGACAAAGACGAAGTGCTTCATCTGGAAATCTCTGAGATTCAAAAGCATTTAAATGCTAGTAAAGTTTCCAAAGGTTATCTTTAGATTCAGCTATGTTCATAAGGTAGCAAGATTTTAAAAAATAAATTAAAATATTCTGTAAACAATAGGAATTACAGATGAAGAGGAAAATAATGATCTTAGGGTTTTTTTAGGCTTTTCAAATGTACATCTGAACTCTTTAAAGCACCCATGAATGTCCTATTTTTAACACCATGGTTCTCCATCTCCTGTCAGTTTTATGATCCTCAATTTCAGAGATGATGTAAAACATATTCTTCAGTCAGTATGCTGACAGTTTCATTCCTGTGCTAGGTCTGCCTAAACCCCAGTGCTCTGAACCCAGCAAGGACAGCCCTGAAGTCTGGAGCTTTTTAGAATTATAAACATCTCTGGTTCAATTTTCTCCAGGAATACCAGGAGTTCTCAAGTAAGACAAGGTCTATGTTGTGCTAGATAGAAAGCAGCTGATGCAAGACAAAGTCCTCGACCATCCTTTTCCTCAGTGCTCTCCAACTGCAATTAGACATAGTTGTGGGGACAGGGAAGACGTTACGGAAGGCGCAGAGATGTGTCGGGGTAACACTGTGACAACTGCAAAGCCAGCAAAACAGCCCAGAACCCTAGCTCATTTAATAGATCATGACTGCATTGCATTGCAAATACTGTTATGTATTTTGTTTGTCTTTAATGATAAGTAACCAGCTAGCAACAGGATGCTAACACAGCCTGGAAGGAGTTAGGTGTGCATCCAGCTGCATGACACTATATTAAGTAACGTATATCTCAGTATGCCTAAGATGGGAATGGCTTTAAAATAAGAATCTGTGTTTGCTGGCCTGTGCCCTGAGCTTTTCTTCCACTTTTAACTTTTCCTGTCCATTTCCCACCGCAATAATGTTGTTAAATCCTGGTCCTTTGCACAGGTTCCTACTAACCTAAAAGTTTGGTTCGAGATGCTACGTAGGACTTTTGGATGGGTTACTTTCATCTCAGCCTCATCTCTTCAGTGTCCTAATCTTGGTCATAACAATGTTTTAGTTTTAAGACTTCTTCTGGACCTGGAATATATGTCCCTATGAATAGGAAGTCTCCAGGGTGATATTAGTGGGGAAATTAAGTAGAAGGCAAGGTGGGAGAGAACATGTATATCTATGTAAAGCAGCCAATGATGTCTGTGATCGAAGCTGATGGGGAGAATGTCATAACCAGAGTTGCATTGTCACCATAACAAAATGCTTCTTGCTATATGTTGCATGAGACGTGGTGCCTGTCCCTCAGTGGGAAGTGCTGTAGGAGTTTGCCCAACTGGCCAGTCCCAGGGATCACAAGCAATCTCTGTGCAGCTACATCCAACAACACTGCTCTGCTGTTCTCACTGCTCTGCCACTTCAACTGAAACAAGTCTCAATTGCAAAATGTTTCTTGCTCTGAACTCCTCTCTCAGGCATGTGTGTGGTGTCACATTGCATAACACACACTGTTCAACAGTCAATGCATAAATGCATTTGTCTTGTGTTACTAGGAGTGATGTTAGCCTACAGGTATTTCTAAAAGAGCCATCTCTTGTTGTTCCACAATAGCACAGTACAAAGCCACTCAGTGTCTGCTTGTTTCTGCACCTACCTCTGCAAAACGCTGTTACCTGACAGTCTAGGAGGCAGAAGGTAGGTTTTTTAAAGTACCTTTTTTCCACTGAAAGCTGACAATTCAGACTCCTGCTTGAAGATGGGGTGGTTGTGCTCAGCACCCAAGCAGAAACCCTTTTGGAAAGCAACAGGCAAGGGGTCATGTGGCTGATTTCTTGCAGCACCAACTGCTCAAATCTTAAAATAATTAAGTAAGAAGCAGTAGTTCTAATCCCACCGTTGTTTGTTTTTCTTCTCTGACCATCTGTGAACAGAAGTGTCTCTTCCCTCAGCGCTGGAGTAAGGGAAGATTTACCAGGCAGTGGACACCACAAGAGAAATGACTGAAGGACTTGGGGCCTGCTGGAATGTTCATCACTGGCGGAGAAGCAGTGGTATCTCAAGAAACACAAGCAGTACCTGTTAGCTCACTTGCTCTCTCAGAAAACCCCGTCTTGCTCCTTCTCTGAAGGGGAATAAGAAAACACCCACTATGGTCTGCATCTGTGGGGAAGTTGGGAGGATAAGAAAAGCCTTCTCCCAGAGAAGGATGATCACAGGCACATTGAACTGTCAGGTCTACCATTTCAGGGTGTGAGCAGCCTGGAAGAATAAGCCTCAAGGAGTCTTAAGGATATTTAAAAATGTAAGGACAAAGTGGAAATAAAAGAAAAGCTAGGTGAATAAAAAGGGGAAAATATGTCAAATAATATGGAGCTTAGCAGTCAATTAAATGATGGAAACAGGTAATTACTGAGAAAGACATGCAAACAAACAAGAAAGAAAAGATTAATGATAAGCCTTTAAAGAAGAGTAGGAACAGAAAGTCAGTGTCTCCCGCAAATATTTTTGGAAGCTTTTTTTTTTCTTAATTCAGTTCCATATGCTTAGAGTTGATCCCATCTTTAGAGTTGATGGCTTATGCCTTTCTATCAAGCATTTTTTCTCAGCTGTGCTAACAAGTTTTTGGGCAGGAATGCAGTGCTGTGTTTAACATGGAAAATAGAAAAGCCTGCTTTAAAGACTTTCAAGCTTCCTGAAATTCCTGCTTTTTGAAAAGCCATTTGTTCCAAGATACACTTTATTGAAGAACAATAAACTAAGGCCAACTGCTTGCKGTTTTTATAGCCAGGAGTGGTGTATGGGCCTATTTGCTGAGAAGTGTTAACTGTTGCTCAGGCTCTTTTTTGACAAAAATAGGATTCCTTACAGTTTGTGCCATAGCACTTCCATGCAAAAAGCATAAACAAAAACCAGGCAGTAACAAATAAACTCTATATGTTTTAAAGTAATAGTCTTAGATTCTGCTTTAAAGCACCTCTGAGAACCTGTTATGGCAAAGCAGATTTCTCCAAATTGGTACCTCTCTCACCGTAGGTAATACTCTTTAATAAGGTCTTCAGTGAGGTATTCACAGTGCATTTGCAGTAGAGAATTTGCAGTTCACATCCACTGCTGTTTGGAGAACTTTTAGCRCATGAGGTGCACAGGGATGATAAGCAGCATTAGCTGTCACCAGAAAACCGACTAAAAGAAACCCAAGACTTCGGCTTTATCACGGATATAGATGCGAGTATTTTTGCAAGTGATGGGGTGGATGTTGCATCATTGCAGCGAGCTCTACTCCCAGTTAGCAGGTGCTGAAGCTGACAGCGTGTGCCTTGCTCGCTCGCATGCTCAGGGAGCAGGATCTCTGCCAGCTGCAGTATCCTGCCAGCTCCCCAGATCACAGCCTGCAGGGACTGGAGGGATGGCACAACACAGAAACTCATTTACAAGTGCCTGAATTTCCACGTTTCAGCTGCCCGGCTGAGGAATCGAGAATTTCTCATCTCAAGATATTTCAGGGTCTTTTCTGAACTGGGGACTCAGAGAACCTTTCCAAATACAAGGGAAGCATTTTAAATGCAGCAGAGTACACTGATCTGCAACTATGGGTGATATCTGGTTTCCAGGAAGTCAAGGAAGATATGAGTTTGCTGTGTGTGCATATTTGCTGTCAATTTTGCATGTGCTGACGTATTTTTCTCTGACTTTTCCTTTCTTCTTACGAGCTCACAGCCATTTCTCCCCCACATCGCAAGCGTCAACTTAAACAAATGCAGCGAATCCTGTCTGTGCTCCTCAGCAAGCAAAGGCCTATTTGTATTTCTGTATCATTGCTAAGTTCAGCAGGATATATTTCAGAAGAGGATAGCTCTCCCAGCTACAGCCTGCAATCTGACTCTATGAAAAGCTTTGGTGGAGTGAATTATGAGCCACCTGAGTGCCTAACCCTGTAACTTTGCCTGTCCAAGTGCAGGGTAGGATTATTGGCTGGTTGGCTATAAGCATGTGAGTTTTCAAAGAAGCAGATAGAAAYGCGATGTAAAGGGGGAAAACAGTTTAGAAACTCAGCTATTTTGCAGTGTTTAGGGTCAAATCCTCCTGTCCTTGCTTCTGCTGAATAGCACTAATTAGCTTCCCTGATGCGCCCCCAGGAGTATTTGGGTAGAAGGAGAAAATGAGGATGTCAGAATCACTCCTCTATGTTGTTTTGCACCAGGAGTGCTGGTTCAGCACCAAAGGTGACAGCAGGTTATAAAATCTTGTGTCCCCGAGATTGATGCAGCGTCAGACTGACCTATGGTCAGGGCACGGCATGCTGCGCAGACTTCCCATCAGGGGCAAGATTCACTGGCATTGCGGTCTTCAAAGTTTTATAGGACTTTCTTAGAAGTAAAATATGCTGCTTCCTTTCAAGATAAAGACAAGGACATGCTGGTGGCATCATCACTGGTGCCAGGTGAGAGCGACCTCCAGGCTTTTCCATTACAATTAACCAGTTAAGTTTAGGTTTAAGGGATATGTACAGCACAGCACGGTCCTGAAGGCCAAGCGATATGTGCATCACAGTACGGCACAGCACAGCGCATGCCTGCGCCTGCTCAGGGCAACCGGTGCATGGATCACAAGCTCCTCAATGTACAATAGTCTGGTTAGGGCAACTACATATGTTCTGCAGTCCTGAGTGGATGCGAGACGTCCCAGGAGGAAAACACATCCAGTTCTGGACAAAACTTGTAAATGGCTTAGCTTTCACGGCTGACTTTTTGTGGGGAATGTTGTGGGTAATACCAGCTTTTCCAGTGCTTTCATCGTAGAAGTGCTTGTATCGCAGTGATTAAAAGAGCTGTAATTGCATGGGGAGGAATATTTCCATATCATTTACACTAGCTGTGTGTTGGTGAGAAGTCACAAATAGGCATGGGACTCAGGCAGCTGTATTGGTAATTCCCAGAAGAAAGCATGTGGGATCCAGCTTCTCTGCATTGCTTAACCCTAGCACTGCAGAGAATGCTTTCAGGGAGGAGAGGACAGTTTCTTCTCCCTGTTTATTTCAGTGATCTTAATCAGTATGGACACTGCCAAGGAACAACACTTCGGTGCCAAATCTGGGCTGTGAGAAAGGGCTTGGAAAGCACCACAGCCTGCCACCTCCTGGCCTGCAGATGTCCGGGGTGAATGGTCCAGGCTGGCAATGCCTCCTTTCTCTCTCTTTTGGTAGTGTGTGCTGAGCTCTTCCCAGCCCAGAGGAGCCCTTGCAGCAGCTGCTCCCAGAAGGGCGATGCTTTTCCTGTGCCGCTGGAGCCTCCCTGGGCTGCAGAGGATCTCCCTGCTCAGCCACAGCYGCAGGATACCAAATTAGACCTCCTGACCAAATTTAAAAATTAGAAGTGTCTAAAAAGAGTCTCCCTCTCCAAATTCTGACCATTTCAGCCAAGAGTATGAAACTAAAAAAATCCTATTGATCTCTTTTTTGYCTCTTTCCCTCTGCTGTGCAAGCACACATCATAAGGCTAAAACCTGGGCCGTGCTGAAGCAGGTGGTAAAATGCCTATCGACTTGAACAGACCCTGGGTTTTACTTCAGAAATAAACTGCAGAGCTATGCAATAAATGAATTCAACATCCCAGATGCAAACTCATACATTTTACTGGTTTAAATTGCATTACTCTGGGTTTATAGTAGTGCTATGGGAGCGTAAATTATTCCAGTGTTTCCTATATATTATTGAAAATCAGATGCCAAACTTAATCTGCCTAAACTCCAAAACTAGTGACACACAATTCAATTATAAATTGTGTGCAAAATGTGCAAGCTGCCAGAAGTAGCTTCAGTCAAATATGTGCCCAGGGGCTCAGTAATGGATACAATGTTATGCTTGCTCGTTTATTGCTGTCTATACTTTACTCATGCATACATCCTTGACTTATATTTTTACCTAACTGAAGGCTCATTTCTTTCTTCCTAAAATACTTAGAAGGGAACTGAAATGAAAAATTAAAATCATTGTCTAATTTTGAATGAGCAGAAGGTTCTTTGGCATAGATCTACAGTGAAACAGGCATTATTGACAGCTTTGTCAAGTTTCCCATATGGACAGTTTATACTGATTTCCAGGCAGTTACAAATAATTGAAGTTAAAGATCTCTGTAGCTTGTCTGACAAGGCTGAAACAAGAAATACGTATATGTCTGACTTTGGAGAGCTTATCGTTTATGGTGCTGCTGGTTTGCTTCTCCAAGGAACTGGCAGGTTGTCTTCCAGCCCAAAACAGCGGAGGCTAATTTAGGACTACCAGAAATGATTGCAAAGTGACTTTCATAAATGGTCACATGATGCAGCCTGAGGAAAGCTGGTAATGTCAGGAAAGATGGAGCAAACCTTTATGTTCAGTATGTGTTCCGCAAGAGCCCGTTTCACCTGGTTTTGCTGTCCTACAACCATATTCAATACACAGTAAAAACAGTTCTAAGGAAAGGAAAGCTTGCCAGCCCGACTAGACATCTTTTATATGGTGAAGATGGCTGTGGCAGTAAAAACCTGCTTATTAAAACCTCTGAGTATGTGTAATTATAAGCTACTGTGTAATGAATAAAGATGAAGTTGGGCATGAAATAAATGGTCTTTTAGACACTTTGGGATTGCAGTAACCGGTAAATACCGTGAAAGCTTCCCAGCTCACATTGATAATGTATGAACAAAATGGACTTCCCTTGATGACAAAAGTTGGCAAAATTACACATGATCAAATCCAACAAGCAGAATCACCACAGTGATTATTCCTAATTTATTTTTCTTGTGTGACAAGGTTTGCATTATGTGTATTTTATGTTTGCACTTCTCTTCTAAGGAAGTCAGTAGGGGTAGGACCAAGAATCTACTGATAACTGATCTGTGTTATAATTATGTTGGGTCTGGTTTATGTCTAATGATAAGATTCCTGTGTTTATATAATTTAGACACCTGAAAAGAAAAATGGGAGTTTGGAGCCTCAAGAACGAGATTTGTACAAGAAGGGAGTTTCTCTTTCTGTTGATTCATAGAAAATAATAGGGCTGAGGGTTGAGAGGTTATCTAGTCCATCCTCCTAAATCAGTGTAAGCCCAGTGCGTTTTGTGCAGCTGCTGTGGAATTGGGAGCCGATGAAGACCATTTACATACTCAGAGGCTACTATCATGCCCATTCTTCAGTGCTCTTTTTTTAGACTACTGCAGTAGTCTGTTCTACACCAGTGCTCCTAACCTTTTCTTCTTCCTCCATAAGGTTTATTAGGGGAGAAAAAAAGTCCAGAAGCACCTATTGTTCTTGAAAAAAAGAATCCACAGTTGATCTCTTCAGTGAAAACAGATGCAAAATCTTGGATTTCTGCACCTTCAGTCAATAGGTTTACCCCTGCACGTCAGACTGGTGCATTCATGGAATGTCACAACTTGTTGCCCTTGTTAGAGGCCTTTAACGTTAGCTGGTTTTCTACAAGAAGCAGGTATTTTTTATCTTCATTGACATATAAGCACTCAGTGAAGCTCAGGCTCATAGCTCACTGGTAAGTTTTAATGGGAGACCATACTAGAAAAGTCCACCTCCCAGTGATACCAGTATGGTGCATTTGCTGAATGTTGGTAATGTTCTCTCTGAAAGAAAAGCTCTGAAGTATCCATGTTTGCTGCTTAACTTTAGAAAGATGTCACACAGTATGTAGGTCAGGTATAGACAAATATGATGAGATATTCTCCTGCATTTCCATCTGGCTAGGAGCACTTTGCCTTTTGTTTGTTCTGACAAAAACATTGAAAATCATAAAACTGAGAAAAATGTTATCTCATTTGCTAGGTTGCTGTTTCCCTTCTAGACCCATTACAGCTGTATTGACTCAATTGAGTTGATGTAATTCAGAATCTGAAATTACCTCTGAGCTGTGATACTGCTCAGTTCTTTGCTTCATGTCACAAATAGTCTCATGTTGGAATTATATGTCTTACAAATGTATGACACCTTCGATAGCAATTACTTCAACCAGCGCTACATATGATTTATTTTGAATGGGAAATTCTAGGAGATTCTATGAAGTCTAAGACTAGGTGTAGTAAATAATAGTAGTATTTCCTTTTATACCCACAGTCAAGGTCTCCTCTTACTCCTTGCAAACCTTGTCCTGGAGCGTTTCTTCCAGTAAATTTTGATCACAACCTACTGAAACAGGTGAGAGTTTTTTTCATTGACACACAAAGGACGTGATACAGTTGTCTTTGGACTACTCTGGTTTTATGTCTCCTCATTGTTGTGCTTAACCTTCTCAGTGTCACCTCCTAAGGCTTAGCCAGAGTTCTCTGCTGGCAATAAAAGTGCTGGCTTCTGCTAGGCTTCCCAGGGATTAATTTGGCCTGTAACCTCAGAATGCTCTCCAAAGCATGTGACTTCTTTCTGAAGTCACTTTGATTGTCATAAAAATCTCATTCAAATATCTAAAAGCCTACTTGCCATACTCTTAAAAGGCAAGCAGTGATGTAGATCTCCAGAGTTCATCCACTGATTGCTGCCAGAGTTCAACACCCAAATATCCTGATTAGCTGTACCTAATTGGTGTTTGTAGATCGAACTAGTGAACATTTATAGTGCCAGCACATAAAAACCCCAGACTGCATCTTTTCCTCTTCCTTACAAGTACAAATAGCTTAGAATTGTAAACCATATTTTAAAAGTCATTAAAGATACAGAGAATTAACCAACCTAGTTTTTCATTTTAAAAAAAATGTTCTTTCAAAAAATCCCCTTTGCAAGTCTGTTGGAGCAAATCCATCAGTCTCATGCTTCTGCATCGCAACAGTTCACCTTAGTGTCTTATCACTTTCCACATCAATAGCAACCACCGATTGTGTAATCCTTAATGGTTATGAGGAATTTCTCCCTTTCTGAGTCCGAACTTTACTTGCAAGGAGCTGGAATGAAATTCTTATCCACCAAGTGTTCTGTCTTTTAAAATAACTAAGTTCTCATTTAGCCTAAGATTAACTTCTCAAGTGTATCATCTTCAGGACAGATAAGGCTTTGATGTCAAAGCAGTAAGTCATGAATCTCTCTTGCAAAGTCAGTGTGCATTTCCAGAACTCTTTGGGTTTTCCTTAATTTCTGTCAGTTAATGTGTGCATTCTACATTTAATGTGTGCTCTTTTTTTCTCTTCCCTAAAACTTTGTACATCTTTGTCTGTTGATGGTAATTTCTTTCTTGTCTTTTCTTCACTTTTTTCTTCTTTGAGGAAACCAATTTTCAAGTTTTTAATTAATTCTCCTAGCACTGTCATTATAATTGGCATAACCTTTGAGATTTTAGGTTTGGCTGATCTGATTGGCCAAGTGACACCCTCCTCATGTTTACTGAATTCCTCTCCTGACTGTAAAACCCCATTTATTTTGTCTGGGTGACAGAGTTCTCTCAGCTGCAATCCTTGAAATTTTTTCAGAAGAGCTTTTTCTTTCTTGTCACTCTCTTCTTTCTTTCAAAATAAATTGTATTAATTAGTTTTTAAATCAGAAGTTTAAGGATCTCTGTGTAGTCTCATTCTTATCTCTCAGTTCTTTACACTGAGGCTGTCCTCAATTAGGTTGTGATGGCTATTTATATCACTCCTGAATGTTCATCTCTGATTATAAATCTGTACAAAAGGCCAAGTCTGAATTTACATGGAACATACTTCATCAGTTCTCATAATATAAATGACTGAAACGTGATTAAAGAAACTAAGACTTGTGAAGGCAATTTAAGGTTCTGTTGAAGTCATTTAATAGAGACTTACTGAAGCTCTATTAAAGTAATGAAATCAGAATTTGATGCTAGAATGGGGATTTTATATTAAATTTGGAATTCTGACTGTTGGGCTGTGGATTTCTTTTCTATAATGTGGAAAAGAAATAAGAACAGATCTCTTAACATCATTGCACCTAGTTTACAAAAATGTTTTTGTTCATACATGCAAATATGCATTTTAAGATTTGGCTTGGGAATGGATTTTCCCCAGTTGCCTAAGCTGGAAAAAAACCCCACCTGTCTCTTTTCTCCCAGCTGAGTACCCATTAACCTCAGGTGACCTTCATATGGYCAGTGTTTTTGTCATAAAGCATTTATTTTTAATTGAAAAGCTTGTTTTTAAAAATACAGTATAAATGAATGGCATGATACATTTAATGTAATAACCTTCTAGATAAAAGGTAGATGCAATCAATAGATTGAACACAAGTGAAATTAAGGTAAATATACAAATGTGAATAGAAGGCAGTAAATTGATCCTTGGATTTCATTCTTGTTTTGTATAAAGTATTTATATGGTATCCATTATTTGGATTCTATAAATAACATACATTTACGTGTTGGTGTAACTCGCAAAAATGGCTCTACACAGCAGTATTTTCTCTCCTCCATAAATAATCTGAAGATTGTCCATAGGTGTTCAAACCCTATCATTCATCTGTATGATTAACCCACAGTTGCTTTAGTCTTGCTGTTTTAATGGTATGGAATATATATGTATTCTTCAGTCAGATTCTGTTGTGGAGGCTGATTTCAGGATTTCTATAGCAATCTAGAAATATCTACTGCACTGAGGTCTGCACAGTATTTTAGCCAGAAAACTGCTTATTTCTGGACCCTGCTTTTGCTTGGGCACTGACTAGAGCTGTGTTGCTCAGCTATGTCTAGACTGGGGGAACAGTGAAATACCTATGGACAAAATGTGCCTCCAGCATTAGTACCTAACTGCAAATTCAGGGCTTTAATTTTGGGTGTAGGCATCTAAATGACACTTCACTCTTCACTCAACTTTATCTGATTTTTTTCCTCTTTGAGACCCGGGTCTGTGTGCTTCCTTGATTAGGCCCAGGGTGAGGAAATTGGTCTAACTGAAGTTGTCGTAACTGGATAGCCCCAACCAATGGTTGCATTCCTGTGCCTAATGTCATTGGGATTACATCAGTGATGAATTTAATGCAAGTTTAACAAACATAGCCCAACTATAAAAATGTCTTGTATAAAGCTGAAAATCCCTTCACCCAGTTCATTAAACAACCTCCATATTGAAGAGTAATTCAGTGACACYTTTTTTCCATTTGTAAACATTTGCTTCTTGTTTTAAAAATTCCCATTTATAATGTATCCAATTGTAGATCTAATCTACAGTCTAGGGTGAACTGTACAATAACACCCTTTAAACACTGTGGTTTCTTCCCTTTAAGCACTACTGCTCTGGATTGGTTCTCTTGTGTGAGCTTCTGCAAGGCCTGGGACTGTTTTCTCTAATAGTTTTCACTAGGTCACAGAATCTCTCTCCTGCTTTGATAGAATAGTTTGGGTTGGAAGGGACCTTTAAAGGTCATCTAGTCCAACCCCCCTGCCGTGGGCAGGGACATCTTCAACTAGATCAGGTTGCTCAGAGCCCCGTCCAACCTGACCTTGAATGTTTCCAGGGATGGGGCATCTAYCACYTCTCTGGGCAAYCTGTTCCAGTGTTTCACCACCCTCAGCATAACAAATTTCTTCCTTATATCTAGTCTGAATCTACCCTCTTTTAGTTTAAAACCATTCCCCCTTGTCCTGTCACAACAGGCCCTGCAGAAAAGTTTGCTGCCATCTTTTTTATAAGCCCCCTTTAAGTACTGATAGGCTCCAATAAGGTCTCCCCGAAGCCTTCTCTTCTCCAGGCTGAACAACCCCAACTCCCTCAGCCTTTCTTCATAGGAGAGGCATTCCATCCCCCTGATCATTTTTGTGGCCCTCCTCTGGACCCGCTCCAACAGGTCCATGTCTTTCTTGTGTTGAGGGCTCCAGAGCTGGATGCAGTACTCCAGGTGGGGTCTCACCAGAGCAGAGCAGAGGGGCAGAATCACCTCCCTCGACCTGCTGGCCATGTTTCTTTTGATGCAGCCCAGAATATGGTTTCCTGCTAAACAGGACCATGTTTGTACTAGCATTGGTACCGAAGAAAATTGTTTTCTGCTAATGGGGAGCCACAAATTCTCGCAGAATTATTCAAACAGCAGAACTATCTAGGAGTTCAGGTTTGTTCATAGTGCTCCCAGAAATATCTGACTTTCTGGAGGGTTATAGTTATGATTTATATTTTCTTTATAGCTACCTTGAAATGGTGGACTTCATGTGGACAATATTGTTCTATGAATGGCAGAAAAAAAAAGCAGCTGCTTTAATAACCCTCTTATTTCTTGTACTCCAAGTCAACGTGTCTCAGACAGTGTGTTTTGATCACCAGGGATCAAAGAGGAGTCTGGGATCTTTACAATTGAGTCTAATATCCACCTTGGTGTGACTGATGTCCTGYCAGCAGTTAAAAGTAGCTTTTCTCCTGGCTTGTGTAAACACTTAGAAAGAAGGCACCGCAAAAGGAGGATGCATCTGCAAAAGGTTTAAGGAATACCGCTTTAGAGTTTGTATAGAAAATGACAGTTTCCTGAAAACTGGTGAAGTGTTTGCAGTCTAAACTTGAAGTCTCAGAATAGACTCATACAGATGAAGAATCTGATGTTAACTGTGAATTTATTGAAGGAGGCTAAAAAATAAATCCTCGGGATCTATCTGAAATATCCTGATTGTAAATGTCTATTTTGAAGGCACTACTCATCTAGTTTCCCTTTCTCTGTGAAGATCTACACTTGTTTTGATTTAGTACGGTTGACTAGACCAACACACTCTGAGTTCTTTTGCAAGCTTTTCATGACTTTTCATCCTTTCCCTAGTTTACAAGACAAGCAGGAAACTTTCATTAATAGTTGCCAGCCTTTTTCTTCGGATTTCCACATCAAAACTAATTGATCCCCTTTATCAGTCTACCCTCCATCCTTTGTTTTCCTGCTGTCAGATAGCACAACAGAGCTGAGGGAAACAAATTCAGTGCAGGTGATTATTATGTCTTTCCTTCCATTATCCTTGTTTCTGTCCTTAGCGTGAAAAAGAAAAAGGATTGTGAGACTGAGAGGAACTGAGAAGAAAAGCTGTCCCTTTTTGCTTGGTGAAGGAAAGAGAAACAGGTGAGAAGCAATGTGCATCTAGCTCACTGTTAGTAGTTCCCATTTAGCAGCACCCTTTATCTTGGAAGCCACAGTTTTCATTTTGTACTTACACCTGCAATTGTTGCACAACTCCTGCAGAGTACGGTCTTGAGAAAATAAATCCTCTTCTATTCCTCTAATGGTTCATTCTATTTCTTTTCCTTTCTTTGGGCTCAGTTTATTTAAAGCTTTCTGAGCATTGAATCTCTAGTATGTGCATAACCTCAGGCAGCCCAATCTATCGGGAAGAACACCTCCAGTTATTTATTGTGTTTCTAAAATGGCATATATGCAAAAGCAGGCTGTGAAAAATATCCCTGCATAATAATGTTATATAATTGTGTTTATCATAAAGAGGGGAATGTGCTGTCTACTCTTAATTGCCACTTCCACTGTAGTATCTTGCGGCACAGATCTCTTTCTTTCAGCAATACTACTTGTTTGCTAAAACAGCAACTTCCAGCCAGATAAATGGTGCTGTCACCATTATTACAACCTCATGGTCATTTTGTATGTGCAGTATTGGGGCAGGATTTCAAACTACTTCGTTTAGCCACGTGTGTTTCCCTTGTTGTGAATAGCTGTGTTTCTGGGAATGGCTAATACACAGTGATTGGCTGTATTTTGTTGACAGTTGCTTTTTTGCATTAACCTCTCTTCAGTTTTGTGGGGGTCTGCCTACGGGCGGCTAACTGCAAAGCAAAAGGTCAGACTTTGCAAAGTATGCTGCAGATAAAAGCTGTGTGTAGGTGTTAAGTATTACTTATTCTGTGTTTTCTGTAGTATCTGCATAGTGTGATCACTCCTCTAGCTCTAGTCATCTGTCTGGAGCAGGCAGAAAAAAAGGAATTCCAAGGAAAAGTAAGCTGAGAGCAAACCATGCCACGTGGGAGGCCATTTCAAACCATTTTCCTTTAAAAACAAACGCAGCAAAATTCCTCTCTTTGTATTTGCCTGAAATAGGAGGTGAGCCTGCATAGTTCTGAGGTTTCTGCTCTTTCACATCCAACTCCCTATTGGCAAATGTAGTCTAAGTGATTGGTGCAGCGGGCTAAGCTCTATCAATGTCTCTTAACAGAGCCAAGTTGCACTGTCCCAAAGGCAAAAAACTTCAAGCACATCTAGAGCTTCAAGGAGTTCCAGGGAGTGCTGATCCTGTGTTGTCTTCCCTCCRTAGACATTGTCTTTGCAGGGAAGTTTGGGTCTCTTTACCTACTTATTTCCTTTGGGGCACCTAGTGCAATGTATTGGGAGGCCCAAACAAGACCCCAGAAACAAAACATTTCATTAGCTGATCTCCCTAGGTCTGTTGAGGAGGTAAAGATGCTTTGAGTGAAGTTTTCCTACATAAGACAGGTCAGAAGCAGAGACAGATTTTCCCACCAAATTAGCGGGGGCTACCCCTGCCATGTCCTTGTGCACAAGAGCAGTCACCTCCTCCCTCTCTCAGTTGTCCCCATGGCTAAGACCAGCTAAGACCTCAAGAACCCCTCAAAACCTCTCTAAATGGAATACAAGTCAGCCAAAACTAAGATGTCACTGTTCAGGGCTATAGCTGCCCATCCTGCAGATCCTATCTGCGTTGCTTTCTTTGGGATGTGTTGGTTGAGATAGTACCATGGGGTGGGCAGATCCTGCAGAGTGTCCTGGAGTCTGAACCCGGGACCTTATGGGACATGCTGTGACTCCCCCCTGCAAGGGACTTGGGTTTCTTCTGATAAGAAGGACTCCTTCAGCCTCATTGCTGGACCAGATCCTGCCCATGCCTGGGAAGGGATCACTGAAGACAAGTGGCCTTTCTAAGTGAAGACCTTCCTGGTGGCTTTGAATCTATAGCTGAATCAACAAGGACCATTGTCCTCTGTTATAAATTAATAAATTAAGATATTAAAACTTAAGGTTTATTTTATAAGTGATCAAAAATGTGGCTACGTGACTGCTGCTGCAGCTATTGTGCTTATTCAGCTGAGACTCTTTCCTACAACTTCCTTGAGATTTATTCTCTTGTTGGCACCATTGAATGGGAAAGCCTGAGATTGTTTGTTGTTTTTTTAACTTGATAGTAGGTAGAAAAGGATTATTTTAACACTTGGACATTTAAACCCATTTCTTAAATTTCTAACTTTCAAGAAAAAAAAGAATTCCTTTCCACACGCTCTTAGAATCATAGAATCATAGAATAGTTTGGGTTGGAAGGGACCTTTAAAGGTCATCTAGTCCAACCCCCCTGCCATGGGCAGGGACATCTTCAACTAGGTCAGGTTGCTCAGAGCCCCGTCCAACCTGACCTTGAATGTTTCCAGGAATGAGGCATCCAGTGTTTCACCACCCTGAGTGTAAAAAATTTCTTCCTTATATCTAGTCTGAATCTACCCTCTTTTGGTTTAAAACCATTCCCCCTTGTCCTGTCACAACAGGCCCTGCAGAAAAGTTTGCTGCCATCTTTCTTATAAGCCCCCTTTAAGTACTGAAAGGCTCCAATAAAGTCTCCCCGAAGCCTTCTCTTCTCCAGGCTGAACAACCCCAACTCCCTCAGCCTTTCTTCATAGGAGAGGCATTCCATCCCCCTGATCATTTTTGTGGCCCTCCTCTGGACCCGCTCCAACAGGTCCATGTCTTTCTTGTGTTGAGGGCTCCAGAGCTGGATGCAGTACTCCAGGTGGGGTCTCACCAGAGCAGAGCAGAGGGGCAGAATCACCTCCCTCGACCTGCTGGCCACGYTTCTTTTGATGCAGCCCAGGACACATTTGGCCTTCTGGGCTGCGAGCGGGTATTGCTGCCTCATGTCCAGCTTTTCATCCACCAGTCCCCCCAAGTCCTTCTCGGCAGGGCTGCTCTCAATCCCTTCATCCCCCAGCCTGTATTGATACCAGGGGGTTGCCCCGACCCAGGTGCAGGACCTTGCACTTGGCCTTGTTGAACCTCATGAGGTTCACATGGGCCCACTTCTCAAGCTTGTCCAGGTCCCTCTGGATGGCATTCTGTCCCTCAGGCGTGTCGACCGCACCACTCAGCTTGGTGTCGTGAATCTTAATTTAATTTATTATCTTGAATCTTAATTTCTTCAGCTGGGACTAGATCTCATTAAAGTACCCCAAAGATATTGACTGTGCTTTTGTCCATAAAGAACAGTTCCCTTTCTCTTAAAATATGATAGTATAGTGCATATTTGTAAAAGGAAGTTAAGCTGCATTCTAAGCTGGATTCTTTTGGACAAACATAGAGAGATTTGGGATTTCTGCAAATGGAATAAAACTGTACCTGAAAATATAGTTTAGTGTGAGAACACAAGCTGAGTTAGAAAAATATTATTTTTTAGAACTAGTGGGAATTAAACTTTAATTAAATAAAACAGAGAAGGAATTGCTAACTGTAATACATAACGTTAAATTAGCAACATATCTGACAATGGTACATAATATTCTGGACTATCTTTGCAATTTACAACTATCTAAACTGTCATTTCATTATTAAGAGGGCTCAGCAAGATAAAGAGAAGTGACATAGGAGCAGAAAGCTGAAGGAAAAAAGAGTAAAGGTGAAAGGAGAGAGGAGAGAAAAGTGAGTTAGGCAGCAGCAAAAGGAGGGAAGGAGGCCTCCACCAATTCAGCTGACTATACAGCAGCTTGAAAAAAATATGTTCAAGCTGTGAAAGGCAGCCTGCTATTGGCATCATCAGTGGTCTTTAAAAAAAAGGAGAAAGCAGAAAAGCTGTTGTGCATCATCCTTTGCCGTACTGATTCATACCTGCTGCTGGGGACAGCCCATCTGGCAGCGGCAGCTGCCTCGGTGGCAAAGAGGTGCTGCTGTGTTTCATGCCTCTGCCCTTTGAGGCTGGCAAAAGGAGCTGTGCAACAGTGACTGCGCAGCCGTGGGTGCGCCGGACTGAGGGACTTCCCTTTCATTGCGTGCGAAGTTACTTTCTCCTAAGTTTCACCAGGCTCATGCAGGTGGTTTTTGGGGTTTTTTTTTTGAAGCTTACGGTGAAAATAGGTCATTGCAGGAAACAGCTATTATGTCAACTCCTGAGACATCATTTTTGGATACCAAAACTCTCAGAGTTTTCAAAAAGCAGCTGAGAGAAGAGCTGGTGCTGCAGTATGTGATCAACTTTGCCATCGTCAGAGCTTTCTTCTTATCTACATCTTTGATAACCTTATTTACAAAGTAGTAGTAAAAGTTAATGTTCAGTGTATGATTTGAATTTCAGCACTGTCAAAACATTACTTTTTTTAGCACACTTGCAGCTACTTTTCAAGTGTTAGCATCAAAGATTCAAGGCAAGTGCCAGAAAGCAGATAATCAAAACACATATCAGGGTCTTTTGTAGGCTCTGCAAAGGCAGGCATAGCAGTGTCAGACACTGGTGGATGCGGAGGTGACCAGAGCAGCTCCCGCTGGCCTACTCTGGGGCCTTCCTCGAGGACGTCAGCCAACTCCTCCTCCCACCCACCCTGTCCTGCCTGCTTTGGGGCAGTGGCTGTACCTTATCATGTACTTCTGGTGTCCTGCACCATGGGACTGTTAGAGATGTAACTGTGCTGCGTCTGGAGTTTTGGAGGGAGTCAGGGCAGGTTAGCAAACTTCAGCTACAGCACTTTCATTTAGGTGCATTATCACCTCTTATCGCTAAGCTATATTAAATCTAAGGGCCTCTCTGCCTTATCTGCTGCCAAATAAAAAAGGAGTCCAGATATTCTGGCAAGGTTTATAGGCAGGCTGTAGGATAAAATCTAAAGAAATACAGGCAAAAAAGGCTAGAGACAACATATTACTAGCCCCTTTTTGATTAAGTTGCTTTACTGGAGAAAATGGTTTATTTTAGGTCATTCCATCTTTTCTCTGTCTCTTGGATGGCAGAGTTGCAGGCAGACAGTGGTAGTCGTAAATGCCATCCTCTTCCTTTCACTGAATTAGCAGAAAGGCAGCATGTCTGTCAGGCGAGTACAATAGAAGAAATTGCTACGATGGTTTTGAAACGTTCAGCAAGATTGCAGAACCTGGAATGGCAATGCTTCCACAGGTCCTTTAGTGCTACCTTCCTGCTTCACTCAAATAAATTCGTACATTTTAGTCTGCTCCTGCATATTGTGCCTGATGATTGTACCAGTTCTTTGCTACCTGTCTATGTCCATTTTAGCAGCTGAGCAGTACCGTTCTGTTTTGAGTTGGGTTTTCAAGTGGGAGACAATCTCATGAGAAGCTTCAGCAATCTGAAAAAGCAGTAAGTTATTTAGCAGTCATGAGATGCTGCTGTGAAGAAATGTAATCCCCACACTTAAATATTCAAAACACAGCCCTGCAGTTTTGATCGGAAAACAATCTTTCAATTTAGATTGTGCTTCCATCCAGACAGCGGCACAATTTTGGTCGCAAGGGAGGGCAGTGGTTTTGTTTTAGCAGAGATGCAAGCAAGGCAGAAAGAAACAAAGCCAAATATTTTACCACACTATTTCCCATTGCTTTTTTAATAGGTCTCCATAGATTTGATATAGTACAGGTGCTGGAATCACCCATSCATTTAGCCAGTCCTATAAACCTGTTCAAGGAAACAGAGTAGAGCAGACGTAACTCTTCATACCTTTTGCGCTGAGTTGTCTGATAGTAGATAGAATTTGCCACCTRTTATTATCTGGTTATATAAAACAAGCTTGGTAGTACTGCTAGGCACTGATTTAAAGCTGATATATTCAAGGTCACAAATCCACCATTTACTTATGCAGTCTGTCAAGTGTTGAGGCATATTTATGGGAAAGTGTGGGAGGAAGTTTGTGCATTTCCAGTGACTCTCTCAGACTGTTGGTCAAGGAGCTTTGAACACAAAATTAATTTGATTTTATTTTTAATCACATTCATTTCTGCCACTGCAGAAGTGTTTGTTTCTCAGATAAGCTTTTGAAACAAGCAGTCATACTGAGGGGAAGACATGAGGGGCTTGCATTTGTTTGAGGCCATTGACCTCCCAGGCTCCCTGTCATTCACACTGATGGAAGTGTGCAAGGAATTAACCCCGGTTCAAATTTCCATCATACTTTGCAGGCTTTTTTTTTGTAATGAAACCTGGAAGTTGCTTAGCCACAAATATCTTTATGTCCTGGAAAAAGCAAATGCACCTTCTTACTGGTTATGGATAAAATGTTATGATAAGCACCTCTGGAGGGTTTTTTTTAAGAATAAGATTGATAGTCAACTTTTAAATGAAAGAGCTTGCTGAGTCAGACCAGCCTTGGAGCCAAGTTATGTAATGGAAGTAGGAGATACTATCATTTCCAAAGTATTACTACTTTATTCCTTAATTGACAGTACCATGCATATGGGCGAAATCCACCTTCCCTACTGGGACTATATAATAAGAGTCAGGATGTGGTTTTGTCAGGATAGCGGAGTAGGAGTTATGGCAGCAAAAGGGCTCTTTGCATACTTGAAGCAAGATGTAAATGTCCAGCTGACCTAAAGCAAAGTAGGTACTCGCTCATACTGCAGAGCGATACCCATACTCTGGGAAAAGGAGGAAAGTGTCATTGATTTAATTTCAACTAAAAATATTTAACTAACGAATAGTTAATAATTAATTACATTCCACTTAAAACACTGTAGGAGACACTGGAATGAAACAGCATTTAGCTGTATCTAGTATACAGTGATCTAATGAAATATTCTTCAGTTGTATACAGTATCCAGCTGGATATTGGGATTTTTTTAATTTCAGTGTGCAATTTGGGAGGAGAGAAGTGGGCGACAGTTCCAGCACTGTAATTTCCCTTTCATTACTCGATCTTTTCATATATTTTTTCTTCAGTTAGTATCCTGTTCTGTCTTAAACACACAAGTAAGTATTGGGATCAGCTCCAAAATGCCTATCTGTAATTAGCAGCAATGTCGAGTTCCAGCCACCATTTATTTGGGATCACCCAGGGATAATCAGTACTAGCACTCTCAGGGACAGCTATGGGCACTGTCCTGCAAGAGCAGCTAATTCAGTTCCAGCCCCAGTTCTGACTGTTAAATTCAGCTGTCTGCTTTAACTGTGAAAAAAACTTATTTTTGAGTACAAGTTGGAGCAGAATATCTACCCTGTGATATTCACTTTACATTTTTTTCTGGAAATGGGAATGGAGCTGTGCCAACAACAGCACAAATCAGCTTTTTGTCTAAGAAGTTGCTATAAATGGAGGTGTAAAGTGCTGGGCATATAAATTTCTAAATAACTAATGAAGTGTGCTTGCAAGATACTATCTCAAGAGCAGGTAAGAAGGGGCTGGGATCTCCCTTGGCATGCTGCTCTTGGCAAGGCACAGATGGAGCTCCATGACTCAGCTTCCTTGCTCCACTGGAAAGATAGGACAAGTCCTYGGTAGATCCAAAGTGTTATCTCTCCCAACTCTCTCCCTACCTACTTACATAGGAGATGGAGTGCTGTCAGCATTATGTTGTATAATATAACTGGCACCATGTTTTTCCCATACAGCTACTGCCAAGGCAAAATCGCTACTTATCCATAGACTAAAACTGTAACTCAGGGGTCTTTGTGCCCCTTAGATTGCTTAAACTGCTTGCTGAAGATGAAATACRTAGTCTGTATGGACACAGGCATTTATGACTGACTGGTGATACCAATTCTTCAGAGAGAAACATTACGCAAGCAGATGGTAGCTGCTTTCAGTTGTATTTAACCAGGAGACAAAGGGACCAGCTGGAGTCTTACTAGTGCTCGAAAAGCAAAGGCAACCACTCATTGACATTTCCCTGAGCCACCCAGTTTCCAGCAAAATGATTTTTAACGTCTGTTCTGCAGTGCAGAGTTCCAGCCAGGAGCTACAGCCCAGCGTGCAGAAAAGGAAGAAGAGATTTTATAGGCATGGACTGATACTGATGTCGTCACTGGCCATGAGCAGAGAAGYTGATTGCCATATAGTCATATGAGAGAGAGCCATCTAATTCAGGAATTAATTCTTAGCCAGGCATCCCACTGACAACTGTAAGGTGCTGATGGGGCTTCTACACTGAAATGTGCAGTAGTTCAAAAGTAGCCAGCACGTGCCTCATGCAATCCAAATTCCCCTAGTGTAGGGTGGCTTGCTGTTTTTTGCAGACTGAAAACTGAACAGCAGCCTAATTTTTTTATACKTTACTCAGGAGTCTCAAAATTTCTGACAGTTTAGTGCTGTTTGCAAATTGTTACGCTGCATATGAATGGCTGGTTGCAGTAGGGAAAAAAATTGCATGAAAACTGGGATTGCTTGGAAGCTCAAGCACACAGGTTATTTCAGTTATATTCTTTAAAAAAAAAGAGGTTTTCTCCTTTTAATTTGGACAGCCCCCTCTCTTCACCAAGCATCATGTATGCCAGGGCCAGCCTAGGAGCAAATCCCAGTCCCTTCCCTTTCTGCTTGCAGTCCTTCTAATGACCGCAGGCAGTATTTTTGCCTCCACTGAAGTACAGATTTTTAAAGTAATAGAACAGATAATTTTGGAAAATGGCTGCCAGAAGTTCACATGTACGCRTGCAAGGACACTGAGCAGATATTGCCGGTTTGGAAATACTGCCAGCGTCCACTTGACTGCTGTCTGGAGAGCAGACTTCTGCTCCACTCTTTCAGAAGCTGTGAAGCAGGGGCTGGAGGAGCTCTGCTGCAGTGCTSTGCTCTTCTGTAAAGCCTCTCTGTAGTGTGTGCACATCATCACTTGCATAACCAATGCCCAATTGACCACCAGATGGCCTTCACAGAAGCAAGAAGATAAGGTCAAGATTTTTATTTCTGATTTGTGGGTATACACTGTTTCCAGTCCTGCATAATCAGATTCTCTGTGCACCAGCTGATTTCCTAAGGCATAATGTAATTGATGAGTAGAAAATTGCTTACGTTATTATCCTCAAAGCACTACAAAGGTAAGCAACAATCCTCAGTATCCTTCCTGTACAGAGGCAGAATAGAGACATGAATTGTTAATCACAGAGGTTCTCCATTCACTCCCAGCAGGCACTGCACAGTAGTGGTGTCCCCAGCTGGCTCAGGAGGGCTGCTAGTTTGCAACAGAGGGGATAACATCTGTGTGTTGTACCCACAACATCATGGAGTGCAGAATGTGCTGCAGAATGGGTTGGAGAAGCTGATTGAGTAGCAGAGTGGTTACTTCAACACTGAGTTTTATGCTRCAGTGGTAAAACTGCTGCAGCAGTAGCTAACCTAAAGAGTTTCTAACTTAGGTACGTCTGCACTATTCTGTCGTTGTGGCAGTGGTGCCTGCACAAGTGGCAGGGGCAGGAATAAAACCCAGCTCATCTAAGTCACTGTCAGGAAGCTAATCACTGAGCTGTGCAACTTTCAGCATTGGTAATGATAATGATGCTACACCTCAACCTTTACCTCTGCTGTATGTGGAAAATAGGAGCATATACAGGACTGCACTGGAAGGAGTTGTGTCTGGTTTCAGGGAACTGGATGCTGAAAAGCATTTCCAGGTGGTTCCAGCCCCGGTTAGAAGTTGCCCTTCCTGTGCCAGGCTGGCACAAGGCTCCCACTCCTCCTCCCACTGGTCTCCTCAGGTCTAGAAAATCCCCAATCCTTCTCTGCTCCCATCTCACTTTTGCCTCTGCTGCAGCTCAAGGCCATCAGTCTGTGTGTGCATGTGTGTATGTGAGTGTGCAGTACTGCCTCCCACAGCAGTGCCAGGTACCCTGGATGAATAGGTGTGCTATTTCATCATTCAGTTTGCTCAAGGGCTATTTCTTTCTTCCTCAGTCCAGGTGAGGCAAAGGATGCTTGCGACTCTGTGTTTGCGTCGCACGGTGTGCTGCTGGGAGAGAGACATGTCATTTCTGGTTGTGCTCATTCAGCAGATGTGATGAAAAGAGGAGGATGCTTGGGATACCCAGAACTACCCTTGTCTGTCTTTTTCGTCAATGCAGACAGGTTAGCAGTTACTTTAAGACCTTCAGAGATTCACAGCAAAGGGTGGACTTGAAAACACACTAACAAATTCAATCCAATTGTCAGCTTCAAATTAGATGGCAGGAATAGTCTTCAGCTCCTCTTCCAGGTTCAAGGAAAAGTCAGACCAAAATACTCATGGATTTTGCCTTTCACCATCAATAGAGACTTGTGAAATGCTCTTGTATGTTCTATAACTGTGGATCACATCTTTCGCTGAAGTAAATCACCACCCGTTTCTTGCCATTGCCAGAAATATGCCACTTTACACAAAGTGCTAATGAGTAGCACTGCTTCTGAACATACACATATGTACATATTCACATCAATGCATGTCGATTACTGTATTGTTATACACTTCTGTGCCTTTTCTGTCCTCCATTTTCAATCTCTACAGACTGTAATAATGCTGTTTTCTAAATTAAACATTGCTTTACTCAATTCCTTAATACATTTTAGAAAATTAATAACAAAAGCATTAAATGCTTTGTTCAGAATTAGTTGGCATTTGTGATAGCTGTGGAAACTACTCAAGATTCAGAAAAATAAAAGTATCAAGCTGTAGGGACCAAGCTGAAGCAGAGCTGTTTCTCACAGCATCCTGGCTGGGAGATGTTTGCCGTTCCATGGGAGGGAGGAGTTTCAATTTCACAGGTGCAGGAATAGGTTAAGGCATTATACCTTTGTCACAGGACTTCAGAGAGTTGTAGACCCAGTGAGCAGTGCAGTTTACGTGCATGCAGAAAGCTAGAGGTCAGGCTCTAGCAAGGCAGTCATGGGTGGTGGTCTCATTGAATATACCCCCCGAAGAAAGTGGGGGCAGAGGGCTATGGAGGAGCCACCACCAGTGGTCTCCTGCAGAACCAGGAAGAGAGTAAGAAATCTGTGCATCCCACTCCCAGAATACCACCATCACAGCAAAGGAGAGGGTCTTGGTGTATCTTGTGAGAAAAGGTGTTTTTACAGTATTCCTTACCACACAGGTTGAGATGTCAAACCCAAATCATGACTACTAAATGAATAAAAGTGCGAGTCCTGAGCAGGAGCTATTGCAATGGCTGGATTCACAGGTCAAATCTGTTTAATTCTGTGCCATCACTGATTGTTGCCTTGTAGGGTGCAATCAAGCTTTGGATGAATAAAGCCAAGAACAGAGTCTTTACTTGTATAAAATAATCATGTGCTTTTTGCTAGGTGACTGATCAAAACCATGGTAGGTATTTATGTTTTTTTCCAGCTCAACTTAGAGCCCTGTTTTGGCACAAAATCAGGATATACCTCATTCAGATCTTTGGCCAGCCACGACGTTTCAGCTTTGGTTTCTGACCCAGACACAGTTCTCCTCATTTCTTTTCCTTCCCCAAGCCAAGTTTCAGTTAGTGCATCATGGGCAGAGACTCGGGCCCCACTTGACAGCCTTTAGCTCAGTGTGGAAACCACGGGGGATTGCTGGGTGACTAGGACTCCTAAACAGTCCTTGGGAACTAGTGCAGAAAGAAGAATTGAGGAGCAAATGAGGAGTCTGTGTGGCTCTCATTCACACAGGCATACACAAGCCTGTTCTCAGTTGCAGTAGCTGCAGTTGTTCCTGCTAACAAGTCTCAGCTGAAACCATCTGGTTTTACAGTTGACAAAGACTGTTTGTGCAATGTCAAATAGTTGAAACGTAACATGTTTGGGTAATTTTTTTCCTCATTTTTAGTGTACTATACGTTTTGTGAAAGCAATCCCTTATAAATCTCCATTATGTAAGGCTGTTTTAAAACACTCTTAAGCTCCATAAAAAAATCTCTTTTAATTACATGATCAATTTCTTCCTTTAGTGTGCTTTTTTTGCACACTACATACCTTTCTTTCTACCACATGATCTTCATGGGAGGGTAAAGAATAGCACTATTTATTGTTCTAGGATTACAGTTCCATAAATAAAACTTATAGTGAGAATTACCACGTCTAAATAGGATTAGCATTATTTTTCTACTTATTTTTTAGGTGCATTATTCTTATATAACTTATTTTCACCCACCCTTTCTGTAGCAGCAAAACAGCTTTAAGCTTCTCACCCTTTTCTCCCCTTCCCCTGCCTGCTAAACATTTTCTTAACACAGAATTCGCTGCATAAAGCCAGAGGCCAGGTCATGTATGAAACAGGATCTGAACCTTTTTTTTTTTTATCTGGAGCCATAAACTTAAAAGTCTGTATCTCTCTTTCATCCTTTGCTTGTGCTTCCCACCAGGCAACATGCACTAAATGGGGCAGTTCAGGTGGGGAAACGTGCCCTCCCCAAGGCTGAATTCCCAGCAGGGTTTTACGGGCTGTGCCTGGAGCATGCTGATGGCGGGGCTGTGTGCATCCTTGGCTGCATGGAGAGCTGGGCCGTAAGCAGAGGGAAGGGCGTCCTTGCTAGCCCTTGGCCCAGCTGTGGGGATGGATGCTTTAGGGAGTGAGGCTTGAAGCCTTCACCTTATTTTAAATCCAGGCTGGTGGGAATCCATTTGGGACACTCCAAGCAGGAACATCCCTTGGAGATAAGGACCACAACTAGCTCCTGTCTCACCAAATCAAACTGAAGAGCCCCAAGGAGCMGGTGCCTTTGCCTTTCACATGCAGGTCACCTCCCTGGAAAGGGTGTATGGGGGCTTAGACCCTCACTGAGCTTTGTGCAAGGCCAGACTAAAGCGGCTATTGGGAGATGCCTGGAGTGTTTGTTCAGAGGACACCTGCGAGAGATGGTTTTGCAAGCATGATACACGAGCAAAAGTACCAGTTTGATCATTCAGAGGGGATTAGTCCCAGAAAGAGAAATACCGATGCAATGGGGATACTGCTGCTGCCAGGGGTAGGTGTCAGCCAAGAGAAATCTTGAGGGCACCTACCTGAAACATAGAGCCATCATTGATAGTTTTGTTAGACGGTCTCACTGTATTCCCAGAGAAGTCTGAGACATCTTAGACAAAAACTTTGTTAAAAATCTCTATTAAAATGACAGAAAGAAACTATTTTGCTTTCTCAACACCCAGGAGTTTTAAATGAGCTGGTTGAGGACCTTGGTATTTCTAGGATGAATTTTAAATAACTCTTTAGACAAAGAGGAATCTCCAGCGCTATGCCAATGTTTACAATCAGAAGATGGCATGACCCAGATGCTTTCAACTGCTATTTCTCATTCTGACATTCATTCTGGGTAAAATATTTTAAACGGGATACAATAAGAAAATAGAGGGGAGAATTAATGGGTTTATAATTATTACTTATTACTATTTATTAAAGAGCTTAAATGGATACTTTCATATTTGAAATGGATTGCTAGATAAAGATAGGATAAATTTGGATAGCATTGGGGATATAATGTACTTAGGCATCTGGTAAGAATTTGACTAGATYTTACATAATATTTTGAATAATAAATAAGAATGTCACAAAATTACCATAGCATGTCTTAAAAGTAAGATGGATGACAGGTCTTCAGTCATGGCTATAAGCAAGTAACTATGAGCAAGCATATGTGCTTCTAGAATGGTCAGCTGGAAACTGCTTCTTGGCCATTGACTAACTGCCAATAACCAATAAGGTTTACAACGACAGCAATGTTGGGCTTAAAAGCCATACAGAACAATGTGGTTCTCTGTGTAAACTGAGAATAAGCTAAACAATGTAGAATCATAGAATCATAGAATCATAGAATCATTAAGATTAAGAGGAAAAGACCTCTAAGATCATCGAGTCCAACCATCAACCCAACACCACCATGCCCACTAAACCATGTCCCTAAGCACCACATCTACAGGTCTTTTGAATACCTCCAGGGATGGTGACTCAACCACTTCCCTGGGCAGCCTGTTCCAATGCTTGACAACCCTTTTGGTGAAGAAATTTTTCCTAATATCCAATCTAAACCTCCCCTGGCGCAACTTGAGGCCATTTCCTCTCGTCCTATCACTTGTTAGTTGGGAGAAGAGACCGACCCCCACCTCATTCCAACCTCCTGTCAGGTAGTTGTAGAGAGCAATAAGGTCTCCCCTCAGCCTCCTCTTCTCCAGGCTAAACAACCCC